>JAAEAF010001687.1:0-209466 GCA_011037195.1 Triatoma infestans | reverse complement strand
GAGCAGAGAGTAAATCTCTTTTGTTGCTCTTAAGGGACAGGTCCCAGAGCATCATACTTATATTTTTTCTCTCATTGTGTGTGTGGGTGTCGCGCATGCATACATGGACAAAATATCTTAAAAAAAGAAAAATCGCAGAAAGATTAAACTTGGTATTTCGTTTAGTACGACTACGGACACGAGGTTCCGGGCATAATCCATCCGCTTCCGGGACCGATATGTTGACTAGACACGTCCTTGTCTAACTCGACCGATTTCTGTATCATAAAATTTCATCCGGCTAAATGTTGAATCGGAGATTAGTCATAGAGGTGCTGCGCGTCTGCAAGAACCATCTATAGTACGGTACCGGCGCTGACTCTGGACCAAATGTTGATTCCGCGCCAATTCACAGTACAATATTTTCGTCATGCTATCATCACTCACTAGACACGCCGCGAGTAAATGGTAGATTGTCTCCGTGGCAACGCGGCACACTTGGTATCAGAGACATTTGGGTCCTTTAGTTGCCTGCAATTTTAGTATCTGTTGCCTGTAAAACTGGATGGCCATGATCGCAGTGAAAGTCTTTTACGGCTCTGGGATCAGGTTCTTTAACGTCAACTAACTCAGAGACGCGTCCTTGTCTAACACCGCTAAGTACGGCCCATGCAAGACCGTTGCCAAGTTCAACTTTTAGTTTATGTCACGCATTCCACTGGTTTAATCATTCGGTCATAACCCTCAAAAAGAGCATGCTATGACGGATAAAATCGTAGAAATTATTATTTTTTTTTGAATAATTGAACATCAAATTAAAATTTTCATCCAGGATAAATATTTTGCTAATACTTTTAATAAAGTGTAATTGTGTTAAAAGAAAGAGTTTAATTTGACTGAAGGACAATTGTAGTTTGTGTGGCTAGGGATACGGGAATGTTTAACCTTCTTTATAGTTATAAATTGCTGAATTAAGCTTTTTAAGTTTTCTTCTAGTGGAGTTATTTGACACCAGACATTTTCAAGCCAACATATATAAGATTTTAGGTTTATAAATAAAATGGTAAATTTGATCCTTCTCTACCACGTCTGTGCATACCATAGATATAATAACTGATATTTGAGACAGCATTTTTACTAGAATCAACATTATTCACTATTTCACTACAATAGTCGCAAATCCTTTATCAAATTTATATTATAAACTAGTAGATTACTTTTCGGCTCCTAATGTATATTGTAATCCCATAATCAAAGTACATCCGATCAAAATGTACAAGCGATGCCTCTGATTGATACCTAGAAGCTAATATTTAAGCACTAATTCTGTACATGATAGGAAAAGGAACAAGAATAATAGAAAAAGGAACAAGGATTTTAACTTCCCTTACCCTTCACCTATCACCTACAGAATATACATATAGGGTGTCCCATGACTCGAAGTATTGAACATATTATTGTAGACATTTCAGGTCGAAAATTTCTAATAAACAAAGTCCGAAAATGCTTTCTAACTGAATGAAGTAGCCGTTGAAAGTTGGAGAGCTGAAATTAATAAAAAAAAAAAAAAAAAAAAAATCTGGTGTGAAACACTCACCACAACTTTCTCTTACTCCAGTTCTCAAAATTATAATTGACAAATTTTATAGTTTGTGTAACAAATTTAATGAAATTCGTCAAAAACCGAAAAACTGTTCAGTAAAAGCGCACTTCCAGTTTACTAATTTCCTTGAAACTCGGAATTTTGGCCATCTATTTATTCCTTATTAATTTTCTTTGGATGATAGAATTTATTGAACAATCAACTACGATAGCACTTTAGAGAAAAACATAGCCCCACCCTTCCCCTAAAAGTGCCCTTCAGTGAATTTTCCCAGAGAAAAGTTTTAAATAAAAGTTGTAGATCTTTGTATGTTTAGTTTATATAAGCTGTTTCAAAAAAATCGTCGGAGCCATTTTTGAGAATATTGTGAAAAAGTGAAAAAAATCATTTAGTAAAGTGGTTAAAGTAAAGCACTTCCGGTTATCCGATTTTTTTAACTCGGAATTTCAACAACATATTCAATTGTAATTAACATTATTTAGATGGCCAAAATAGCACTTGAGATGAAAACCTAACCCCTCCCCCCCCCATAACAACTGCCCTTAAATGAATTTTCCTAGAGAAATGTTTTAAATAAAAGTTGTAACTCTTTGTATGTATAGTTGATATACCAAGTTCGAAGAAAATCGTCGGAGCATTTTTGAGAAAAACGCAAAAAAGTAAAAAAACCAACTAGTAAAGTGGTTGAGGAATTTTGACAGATAACGTACTTTCAGATCCCATGGTGATACCAAAACAGAATATAAAGTTTTAACTTTCTGCGGTTTTCCGTTTTAGAGCTATGTTGTTCACACACACACTCATATACACACACACACACACACACACACACACACACACAGACCATTTGCTAAAAACCACTTTTTTTAGACTCAGGGGATCTCAAAACTAGAAAGTAAGAGAAAGTAAATGGTTTTTAAACATAACTTCATTATTAAAAGATCAAATTCGATTATTGGGTCTTCAGTTGTCAGTTGTTCAGTTCTTGTTTTTAGCTGTTTTCAAATGTCAGTTTTTACTTTCTCTTACTCCTAGTAAGTGGGATTACTCCACGATTACAATGTAATCGTGTCAAATTTTCGATATCGACTTTTCACCGGAAATATCCGTTTTGAGGTCCCCTGCGCCCAAAAAAAGTGGTTTTTAGCAAATGGTGTGTGTGTGTGTGTGTGTGGTGGGTGTGTGTGTGTGTGTGCCGTGTGATATGTATGTATGTATGTATGTGAACAGCATAGCTTCAAAAACAAAAAAAAACTCGTAGAAGATTTTGAAGTTCAACTTCATATTTCGTTTAGTTATCACCATGGGATCTGACTGTACGTTATCTGTAAAAATTCCTCAACCGGAAGTACCATTTTACAAGTTGGATTTTTACTTTTTTGCGATTTTCTCAAAAATGGCTCCGACGATTTTCTTTAAACTTTAAACATCAACCACACATACAAAGAGCTACAACTTTTATTAGAAACATTTCTCCGGGAAAATGCATTGAAGGGCACTTTTGGTGGAGGGGTGGGGTTAGGTTTCCATCTAAAGGTGCTATTTCAGTTTATTAGACAATTCTGCCATCTGAATAATGTTAATTAGAATTGAATATTTGTTGAAATTCCGAGTTTGAAAACAATCGGATAACCGGAAGTGCGTTTACTTTACCATATTACTAAATGATTTTTTCACATTTTCGCTATTTTCTCAAAAGTGGCTCCGACGATTTTCTTGAAACAACTTATATAAACTAAACATACATATTTAATACATTCCTCTGGGAAATTCATTTAAGAGCATTTTTAGGAGAGGGGTGGGCTTATGTTTTTCTCTACGTGCTATCATAGGTAATTATACAATTCTATCATCCAAGCAAAATTAATAAATAAATAGATGGCCAAAATTCCGAGTTTTAAGAAAATTAGTAAACCGGAAGTGCGTTTTTTACTGGACAGTTTTTTCAGCTTTCAACGAATTTCATTAAGTCTGGTACAGAAACTATAAAATTTGTCAATTATAATTTTGAGAACTGGAGTAAGAGAAAGTTGTATGAGTGTTTCACAACAGATTTTTTGTTTTAATATTTACTTCATTTTTGTTGTTGATTTACTAAGTCATTGCATGGATTAATGTATGAAAGATACATTAATCCATGCAATAATATAGATGGGCAGTGTGCACAACGTGGTCTTCCTTTCAGTAATGGCGGATAGTTACATTGTTACAACTGCTAATAGTGGTGGAGAATTACATTGTTGTATGCGGTAGGCACCAGGGCCGGTAGTGGTCTGGTGTCTGAGGAGGAGATAGCGCTGCCTGCTGTCCGGCCGAGTCAAGTCGTTCTAACTCCCAACATGTGCTATATAAATGTTACTGCGTGCATATGGAGCAGATACATACACATATACAGATGATATACGTTCCAGCCTGTGCTCCTTTGCAATTGTTGAACCACAACTAGTGAACATTATTTCTTCCTCTCTTTGCTGCTTGCCGAGAAGTGTATTCTATTTGAATTAACCAGTATATCGTTGTTCGCTTACTGCCTACGTAATAACTCTTTGGAATTTCTTTTATTATTTTTGTAGAACCGTGGTTTACTGGTTCACGACCGAATTGTTGTGCATTGTTCGTGAGTTGGTTTTTGTTATTGTTTGTGCCACTTCTTTGTACCTTGTTTTTTGTGGTTGTTTGAAGGACTGTAATAATAACCCTTTCCCCTTCTCAGATGTCAAGTTTTTGTCGTATTTTTTTCATTTTTACTTTCTCTTGCTCCTCCTAGTAAGAGGAAGTATTGTAATCGTGCCAAATTTTCTATATCGAGTTTTACCGGAAATATCCGTTGAGGTCCCCTGAGTCCAAAAAAGTGGTTTTTAGAAAATTGTGTGTGTGTGGTTTTTTTTCTGGCAATGGTACCCTTTTGTCAGAGAGTTTATTGATACATGCTGCATACAATATATATTACATGCATATCTAATATATGTAATTATAAATATATAATACATACTGAAGTTTACTCTGTTAATGGAAGTTGATAGTTAAACTTGTCATCAAATTTGTACAGTAATCAGTTAAGTTTTTGTCAGTTTTTAAAACAGTTTTATAATTAATGGAACAGAATTTTCATTTTTATGTTTAATGAGGTAAAATATAATTTAATAATATATTAATAAGATAAATTACTATTGTTTAATTGAGAAGTATATTGCAGTTAGCCTATAGTGCACAGAAAACAACACAGAATATCCAAAACAATTTTTTGAAGAAATTCTTGAAAAAGTTTGACATTAGTTTTCTGAATCAGCTTGGATTTATTTAATTTTGACCAGACCTTGAGTAACAAACTGCTTTAATAATGGCGCATTCTGTTGGTCATGTAGATTACAGGCAAAAATAATATGGTCCCAAGTTTGAGGAGTTTGTCCGTCGCAGGAACAGGGTGGATTGTTAATTATGTTGAAACGGTAGAGATAGGTCCTGTTTTTGCCATAACCACTTAGGGCTTATGTGGTGTAATAATTAAGAAAGAATTCCGTGATTGAATATCGGGAAATTCGTGTGATATCCCTTCTCTGCTCTAGGCTAAAAGCTTTCCCATCTTCAAGTTCTTCTTTAGAGAACCACTTTTATAAAAGTTCTCGGAACTTTATGATGTGATTCAGATAAATTAAGTTCCCTTGATGTTTGCTTTGCTCTAGAGTATCTTCTCTTTCATTGCCCTCAGTTCCAATATGCGCACGCACCCAACTAATTCTTATGTTTATCTTGTTTGTTGTGCTTATAGTTTTAATTAAATTTCTTATATTTTCTATTAAACGTAAGTGGTTACGGTAATTATTAAACTGTCAATACTGATTCTACTATCCATGTAAATGATACATTCTCCACATTTCCCAATATTTGAGAGTCACAATACTGAATCCACTGAGAGCCTGATTGTTTGAGGAGTATTTGTTTAAACGAAATTTTCCATCTTTTATATGGTAAATTTGTATGGTCAATTTGTTTCTTTTATATGTAAATTTCCATCATGTTTTTATGGTAAACCACAAAAGAGCATCCAACAAAGTCGTCAGACTTACTCCCATCTGTAAAAATTGAAATAGGGCTCTCTTCTTCAAATGTTTCCTTCTCTAGCCTGAATATCTTTCCCGGATGGATTGGAAGAAATATTTAAAGGTGTCTCTGGCAAAAAGTCCAAGCCCTCTACAAAATCATTCTCGATCAAATATTGGTTTGAGAATCTATCATTCGTTAGAAAAATAGGCTGAATATTTGCAATAACACAAGCAGCCTCATATGAAATTGTCTTAATAATATCAGTCTCTGAATTTTTTTTACTTTTTGTTTATTGATTTCTTTTTCTGCGCTTTTATACCACACTGGGACAGCGTAAGTAAGAAATGGTATAAGAGCTCCATTGTAAATTATATCTAAAGCTCCGCTCCTGATTCCCCAGTAAACTTAGACGGATCATGAAAGTTCATCTGTTATTTTAAGGCTTTTGGAACAAATGTAATCAATATACTTTTTCCAGTTAAAGTTGCAGTCAATTATAACTCCAGGGTACTTGAGTTCTTTTACTAATTCCAACTTTTCATTATTAAAGAATACACTAAATTTCGGTTTGTCTTTTACGCGTTATGTGCATTGCTTTAGTTTTTATGCTGCTAAAAACCACCTTACTTTTGGTCGACCTGTCTTCAATTTACCGCATGCATCTGTTTCCCAGACATTCTAGGTGTAAAGCACCCTTTGATCGAGCCAATATGATGAAATCATCTGCAAATGCTAAGCTTGTTGTATCCTGAGGAAAATCTAGTTTTAGCAATGAATCATATTGGAGGTTCCAAAACCCAGGTCCACAACAAGAACCCTGCGGGCAACCTTTGGATACTTTTCAGCTAATGGTGAAGTTTTTTGTCTTGATGAAAGGTAGTCAGCTTGCAAAGTAGCTTGTTGTGAGATTATACAAATTACTGGGACACTGAAGGTCTTTATGTGTGTGAATAAAACATCAAATTTCTTTTCAAGGCTGATATCTACAAAACGTTTACTTCCATTATGACATCTATAGTGCTCCCTTGAGGAGTGAAGCCATATTGTCCATTGCTTAATAACTTATTACTGTTCAGATAATGCGTTATTCTTTCTATTTATCATTACTTTTTCCAACAGTTTTCCACTAAATGGCAGCAGACTGGTCTAAATTTATCTACAGAATTATCATTTTCTTTTCACGGTTTAATTAAAGAAATCATGACTGATGTTTTCCAAGTAGTTGGGAATATTCCTCTGAAAAGATATTCATTGTAGATAGAAGTGAAAAAATGTGGGAAAGTACTAAAAACTTCAAGACCTTTGTTTCCTGGTGATTTAAATAATTTTAATGCGTCGTCAATTATTTCTTGTCCGGCATTCCTTTTAAATGTCATTTTGTGTTGAATATGATTCCATTGCATCCATTATAATGCATTTATTTGTATAACTTGCACAGAGTAAATCACAACTGTGTTTGAAGTGTATCCACTGTTCACCAAAACATCCTGATGATGGGCGAACGCCCGAAACCTGTCGATGACCACAAAATGAAGCAGGCTATCGCGGAAAATGTCTCTGAGACAATTAGTTTTATAATAATTGTATGATATGAAAGATTGGTCATTATCATTTATTATATGGTTCTGGTCTTTAAATGATCCATAGGACACGAGCTGGTGTCAGATCCACTTTCTCAACAGCAATTTGCCAATTTGAGCAATGCTAGTGCAATTGCATAGCTGATATTAATTAGGTACTTGTTACTGGCCATAGCCAATGTTTTGTTGTTTCCTTTTAATAAAATCATATAACTCGGACAGTCCTTTCTATAACATGGATAAGAAACATCAAGTTTAGTATGTGATTTTAAAACAAAAGTCATGAAATGAATAATTTATGTATTTCATTTCAGTGGAGTTTTTAGAACAATCTTTAATGCTGTGTACTCTTCCACAAATATGAACAGCTTATTTCATTCTTGCGATCTTTAGATTGGTGGTTAAATCGATTACACTTGTAACAACAAGCTATCAATATGTAATCATCAACCTGACTCATATTCCATAACTTTTTTATACCTAACCTCAGAAAATTTCGACGTACAATGCGGCATTAGATGTCTATTATCTTTTTTTAAAACATATTTAGTACTGATATCTTCGTTACGGATTGGTAGTTCAAAATTTTATACTTTAATAATTTCTACTGCATTGTCTATTATTATTTCAGCAGGAATATTGTAAACAATGCTTCGAGGTCTAAATTTCTTAGTACGTTCACCTATCACAGAATCTTTACATACTTTATTAATTACGTTCCATAAAGTGATATTATCCTATTCTTAGTGGATTGCACTATTTTGTGTGTGGAACAGCTTAGCTCGAAGGCTGTGTGTGGAAAACGAAAAGCTTAGAAAGTTCAAACTCGACGTTTACGTATCACCATTGAATCCGACAGTAGGTCATCTGTCAAAATTCCTTCTGCCGAAAGTACCACTTTACTGATTAGGGTTTTCACTTTTTTGTGATTTTCTCAAAAAAATGGCTCCGATGATTTTCTTAAACTTGGTATATCAACTACACATACAAAGATCTACAATTTCTATTTGAAACATTTCCCTGGGAAAATGGATTTGAGGGCTTTGGGGGTGGGGGTGGTGGTAGTTTTTCCTCTATAGAGCTATTTCATTTTATTATACAATTTTGTCATCTAAATAATATTAATTTAGAATTAAATGTGTTGTTGAAATTCCGAGTTTGAAAAAAAAATCGGATTACTGGAAGGGCGTTTTTACTGAAATGTATTTTTCAGTTTTCTGCTTTTTCTCAAAAACAGCTCCAACGATTTTCTTTAAACTAGCAATGTGAACTACATATATAAAGAGCTACAACTTTTGTTTGAAACATTTCTCCGGGTAAACTCACTTAAGGAAGCTTTTGGGGGAGGGTTGGGATTATGGTTTCTTCTAAAATGCTAACAAATAGTTCATGGAAAATTCTGCCTCTAGACAAAATTCAATAGAAGTAAATAGATTGCCAAAATTCCAAGTTTCAAGACAATTAGTAAACCGGAAGTGCGCTTTTATTGAATAGTTATTTCAGACTTTCGAGATTTCATTAAATTTGGCACACTAACCATAAAATTTGTCGATTACAATTTTGAAAACTGAAGTAAGAGAAAGTTGTTTGAGTGTATCAAACCAGATTTTTTTATAAAATAATTACTTTCCTTTTGTAAACTTTTATTTAATAGTTTAAAGAAAATATGCCTCTGAGATTTTTGTGATAGCCAGCAGAAGTTTTACGATCGTGCCAAATTTACGAAGTGAGATTCAACCGGAAATACACGTCTTGAAGTAAGAAAAGAAGCCTTTAGTAAATGGTCTCTCTTGTATTAAGGACAGGATAAGCACACTGGACTTTTATGCGAAAGTTCCAGATTCGTTAGTTTTTCCCGACCGAGCCTCTACAGCTCGAAATTGTGCAGTGTAACGACAGAACACTGACCGTGGTTCGCCAGTGCACGAGAACAGTTACCTCAGGGATGACGCACTTAATAAAAAAAAAAAAAACCTGATGTGAAACACTCACACTACTTTCTCTTACTCCAGTTCTCAAAATTATAATTGACCAATTTTATAGTTAGTATATCAAATTTAATGCTATCAAAGCCGATAAATCTGTTCAGTAAAAGCGCACTTCCGGTTAACTAATTTTCTTGAAACTTGGAATTTTGGCCATCTATTTGTTTCTATTAATTTTGTTTGAATGATAGAATTGTATAATCAACTATGATAGCACTTCAGAGAAAACATACCCCCCCCCCCCCTGAAAGTGCCTTTAAATAACCAGAAAAATGTTTTAAATAAAAGTTGCGTATCTTTGTATGCTTAGTTTATATAAGAAGTTTCAAGAAAATCGTCGGAGCCATGTTTGCGAAAAAGAGAGAAAATCATTTAGTGGTGAAGTAAACGCATTTCCGGTCATCAAATTTTTTTCAAACTCGGAATTTCTACAACACGTCTAAATCTAATTAATATTACTTACATGGCAGAATTGTCTAATAAATTGAAATAGAACTTTAGAGGAAACCGTAACTCCACTACTCTCCAAAAGTACCCTTAAATGAGTTTTTTCGGAGAAATGTTTTAAATAAAAGTTGTAGCTCTTTGTATGTGTAGTTGATATACCAAGTTTAATGAAAATCGTTGGAGCCATTTTTGAGAAAATCGCAAAAAAAAACTAGTAAAGTGGTACTTCCGGTTGAGGAATTTTGACGTATAACGTGCTGTCGTCAGATCCCATGGGATTTATACCTAAACGGAATATCAAGTTTGAACATTCTACGGTTTTCATTTTTGAGCTATGCTATTCACATACATACATACATACATACACCACACACACACACACACACACACAGACCGTTTGCTAAACCACTTTTTGGGGTCTCATGGGACCTCTAACTGATATTTCCGTGATAACTCGAATATCGCAAATTTGACACGATTACAATACTTCCTCTTACTAGGAATAAGAGAAAGTAATAATACTATTACATCTATTTTTAGGGTGCGCCCAACAACTAGTAGAATAATGAATGCATTGGAAATATTGAAAACAATTTTGTTGTCGACCCTTCCTTATTATTTCTTTAATGCTTATTTTTCTTGCATTTTTTTTTGGACAGGATTGTAAAAAATGGTCGTTTTATTTAGTTATCACAATCCTCTCCCAAAAATAAGCATCATAGAATATTATAATAATGTTTGATTTATTTAGGAATATTTGATGTTGTTGCAATTAGAGAATGTGAACAGGATATAGAAGCTCTGTCGCGTGCGCGCGCGAACAAAATATTTAAAAAACGAAAAGTTGCAAGAAAATCGAACTTGGTAATCCGTTAAAGTACCACCACCGCATCTCACACCAAGAGTTCTGTGAATTTTCATCACCCGGAAGTGCGCCGCGACTTTACACAATAGTTTCCATTTTTTGCGATTTTCTCGGAAATGTTTTCAATGATTTTCTTTTAACTTCCTGTATTATCTGTCTATACATATCTATAATTTGCAAACACTTTTATTTGGAACATTTTTTCGGTAGAATTGATTTGATGACGGGAGGGATGCAACGATAAACTTCCCTCTCAAGTACCACGATTACTTCCCTCTGCAATCCACTTTTATAATTTCAAGAAAAATTAGAAAAAGTTAAATTTCGAAATTTATTGTTAAGGAATGGTGCAGTTGGTTCACTTCACTTCAGCTATTTGTTTATTATTATGTTTTCATTTAATTGCTCTGGAATTAGTTGTTTATTTAAAGCATGGAACACGGATAACATAGTTGAGGAATGTTGGCGGCAAGCTATGGAGCAGGTGTTCAGTTAGTAGAAGGAGTAAGAGTGCAGGCTGTGTTTGGCCCACCTCTCTCCCTAGGGATGTTCCTTCAACACCAATTTAATTAATTATTGATCCTGCCAGGGGTTTCATAATAATGTACTTGTCTAACTTTGCCCATTCTGTATTGCTACTACTCCACTCTCACACACACATATACATATATAAAATTACTAAACAACATTACTATTACTATTTGTAGTACAAATTTATTTGTTTTGTTTTATTCGTTAGATTTCAATATCTATAATGAATGACCTTATTTCTTTAAATATGTAATGTTGAATTTGTGTGTGTATGTTACGTGTACACATATATATTCTACTTAAGTTTGTAGATGAAAGTTGGCCTTGTTTATTAGTTCTAAAAATATGCAGTTGAACTTTAAAATGAAACTGGTCAGATTACTTTGTGTGTGTTGGGAGTACTTTTCTCTTTTTTGTATGGTTCCGTCGCTCTTTTATCGTTTCTTATTACCAAGTTCATGTAGATTGGGTGGTTAATGTATAACATTTTCAGATGTATTTAAACTCTCATGAAATATGACCTAATGATAACGATGCAGCATGAATTTCGAGAATGTTACAGTCCCAATCTTTTCATAATGTGAACGAGCCCATACCAGTTGGTTTGTTTGATGTCAGGGGCGCGGCTTGGTCCAAATTTTGAATGAAATTAATTAGGTGTACGATCACTAATAGGCACAACAAAAGGATCAAGTAAACACAAACAAATAAACTTTTATTAAACAAAACAATATGTTTTAAAAACACAAGTGAATGATAGATAACCCAATAGTTTTATACTAAAGTAGTAACTTAAAAATCAGTCTACTACTAAAATTCAAGCACAGACTTGTTAATTAACAACGACTGCTCCAATTTATGTAACTATTTAAGAACAGTGAAGCACAGTCAATAGAAGTTTAAACGGATCTCCCCACTTCTGGTAAGTGCTACCAGATTCGAAATGGTATATTTTGCTTACCTTAATTCTGGAATATTTTAGAAAGTTTAAATTGTCCCAAACTTGTTTAATTCATTAAAAACTAAAAAGTTACTTACCTTATTCAAACGCTATTTTTCAACTATGGTTTAGATTATTATTCAGTTATCTGGTATTTTATCTGCATATTTACATAGTTCCTGACCGGTTTCGGATTTTCAACCATCGTCAGAGCAAATTCACCAGGTTCGTGGTAGAGAGTTCACTTCAACGTAATGTTTCTGTTACCAGGAACAATATAAATATGCATGCTAGGCGGATAAAATACCAGATGTTATCCAGAATTGCGGACCCATCCACACATTCAGTTATGTTTTACTTTTATAACTGTAAAATGTTTATGTAAAATTATATTGTCACTAAATTTAATTTACATAGCAATATTTTTATTTATGTTTTGTTATTGAAATATTTTATGGAGAAGATTTAAGATTTTCCTTAACAGTAAGCTATGATGAATACGTTCGATAGTATTGACACTGCAAAAAGAGTTAAAGAAGCCTTGAATGGAGCTGATATCTACTCCGGCTGCTGTACATTGAAGATAGAATTTGCCAAGGTAAGCTTATCTTATTTTCATATGTATATTTCACATGATATAGATTCCAGTTATTTATAGATATTATTTATATCTATGATATAGATAATTAACATAATTATCTAACGATATTAAAACAAAAAAAGGTCTGTATTAAGAATACGCAAGAATATATATGACATTCGTTTTTACTGGCTCGTATTGCTGTGGCTGAAAGTATTGTGATCTGATAAAAGTTCCAATTTGGGTTTCACGGAAATGAACACGAAAAGATGTGGCCAGCATAATAAACTGGTTGAACCGGAAGGCTACTTTACTGAATAGATTTATCAGTTTTTCCAATGTTCTTAAAAATGGCTCCAACAATTTTTACTTTCTCTTATTCAACGGAAATACATGTTTTGGGGTCATTTGAATAGGAAAAAAATGTTTTTAGCAAATAGTCTTTATATATATATATATATATATGTGTGTGTGTGTGTGTGTGTGTGTGTGTGTGTTTTTGTTTGTTAACATAATATCTCAAAAACCAAAAGTCGCAGGACATTTAAACTTGCTATTCTGTTTGGGTAGTACCCACCCCCATTAGAGTCGAGCAAAATCCATCAATCGGAAGTGCGACTTTACTGAAAGATTTTTCTCCCTCAGTTTTGCGTGAATTTCTCGGAAACGCCTCCAACGATTTTCTTTTAACTTCGTTAACTATCTACACACATTAATGCCTATCACTTTTAATTGAAACATTTCCCCAAGAATATAGATTTTCTGGGAGTTCTAGGGAACAATGGCATTATTATTCCCTCTAAAGTACCACTTTAGAAAAATAAGTAATATGGTTTTGTTACCTACATAATATTGATACAAATTAATTTTAGAGGGTTTTGGAAGTCCTGCCTATTGGTTTAAATATCAATTTTCACAAGCTTTGTTGGTTTAGACGTGTACCACATAAGGCCGCTCAGGTAAAGAAGTAAGATCCCACCCCATATTTATGACCAGCCCAACTAAACATTGTAACGTCGCAGTTTTAAAGTAAATTGTACTGTGTATATTTATTATTGTATAAAAATTGTAATTGTAAAATTTGATTAAATTGTATTAATTAGATTACGAGAAAGTCGTGTGAATGTTTCACACCCAATTTTTTTTTACTTTCTCGCACTCTCAGTAAGAGGAAGTATTGTAATCGTGTCAAATTTTCGATATATCGAGTTTTCACCGGAAATATCCGTTTTGAGGTGCACTGAGTCAAAAAAAGTGGTTTTAGCAAATGGTCTGTGTGTGTGTGTATGCGCGCGTTTTGTGTGTGAGTGTGTGTTCTGTGTATGTGAACAGCATGGCTCAAAAACGAAAAACCGTAGAAAGTTGAAACTTGATATTCCGTTTAGGTATCACCATGGCATCTGACAATGGGTGATCTGTCAAAATTCCTCAACCGGAAGTACCACTTTACTTGTTGTTTTTTTACGTTAATGCGTTTTTCTCAAAAATGGCTTCGACGATTTTCTTTAAACTTGGAATATCAACTGCACATACAGAGAGCTACAACTTTTATTTGAAATGTTTCTCTGGAAAATTCATTTAAGGGCAGTTATGGGAAGGGGTGGGGTTAGGTTTTCATCTAAAGTGCTATTTCAGTTTATTAAACAATTCCATCATCTAAATAATATTGAATATGTTGTTGAATTCCGAGTTTCAAAAAAATCGGATAAACGGAAGTGCGTTTACATTAACATTTTACTAAATGATTTTTTCACTTTTTCGCTATGCTATTTTCTCAAAAATGGCGTCGACGATTTTTCTGAAACTTCTTATATAAACTAAACATACAAAGATCTACAATTTTTATTTACAAGATTTCTGTGAGAAAATTCATTGAAGGGCACTTTTGGAGGAGGAGTGGGGTTATAAGTTTTTCTCTAAAGTGCCGTCATAATTGATTTTACAATTCTATCATCCAAACAGAATAATTAGAAATAAATAGCTGGCCAAAATTCGAGTTTCAAGAAAATTAGTAAACCGGAAGTGCACTTTTACCGGAAGTTTTTTCAGTTTTCGACGAATTTCATTAAATTTGGTACACAAACTATAAAATTTGGCAGTTATAATTTTGAGAACTGGAGTAAGAGAAAGTTGTGTGAGTGTTTCACACCAGATTTTTTTTTTTTTTTAATTACATACATACATAATACATACATCATATTCATAGATTTTACTCGAAACCTCTTTTTACGGGTTTCTGGAGTGCTGTGACTTTAGGCTACAAAGTACCGTCATTTCATAATGCACGGTTCCTTTTCCTTCTTACTATTATGGTAATTAAAGAGTTTGCAAAAATTCCAAGTTTGAAGAATTCGGTGAACCAGAAAGTTCCACTTCACTGATCAGATTTCTTTATGTGTCCCCATTATCTCTGAATTGCCTGTGTCGATCTGTTTTAAACTTACTATTCAGACTATTCAAATAAACTTTTATTAGATTCATTTTTTCAGATAAATATTCATGTTGGAGAAGTTGTGGGTAGCTCGATAAGAGACTTAAGTTATGCTGAACTTACCTATGCATTGTTAGTGTGGAACCAATGTTTTCATGTAACCAATCACTGTTAAGGGGCAATTAAATATTTAGTTTAAATTCCAGCCTTTTACAATTATAAATGTGAGAATTGCGGTAAGGAAAAAATTTGTGTAAGAATTTCAGACAGAATTTTTGTATGAGTAAGTGTTGCTGGCAACAGTGAACTTAGTGTTTGTAAAACTGATTTTGATAATGTTGAGGTGATGTTGGATTAGTATGAGGATCTTTTTTGCAAACTTGGAATTTGTTGCGGTTTCGGTGTATGAGTTCCTCCTGTAGTGGCAGATAACGGCGGCTAGACTTAGTTATCTATTTTCTATTTGAAAAAACTTTGATGTATGTTGAACAGAAGTTAAAAAATATATGTGTACTTACTTTATTGTATGCATGTGATAGACAATTTTGTGAGATTTATCGGGGTTTATGTGCAATTAACACGTTGATGAAAGTATTCGGAAGTTTCAACAAAACCCCGGAAAGCAGGCTGGAATGGTTTGGCCATACCCTCAGAATGGATAAGCCAAGGATGCCCAGGAAATGATCCCCGGGAAAAAGGAGGGAAAGAGGCAGAAGAGGACAAGATAGCAGAAGAGGACATGACAGAATATGGTCTGGTACCTTCTGCAGAGAGATGTATGGAGGGGAAAAAGGAAAAGTTTCGATTGATCATGATGAACTTGGGAGGGGGGATATAAGGATGATTAATTTGATGAGGAAATCCTCAATATGGAGAAAACAAAAAAAAAAGTAGACACTACTGCTTAAATTGAACTTTAAATCTCTAGAAATTAAAAGTGTTTTTTTATCTCGATAGATTAAAAAATATGGTTGTATTGCCCTCTACTAGTGCGTCTTTTTGCCATTACGTGTTCGGTGGGGGCTCTCCCAAACAGTATTTCAGTCTAGCTCTAACTAACCAGTATGCTGATTGCCATCTATAGTATCTGTGAAGCCAAGACCAAATAAAACGTTCAATAAATGTTGCAAGCTTGAAGAAAAGATACCTATTAGAATCGTAATCATTGTAGCGGAAGAAGACCAAAATGCCCGTTTTCTTACATTTCAGCAAATAATTCTCATAAAGGCCCTTCCAGCTCTATATTTTGTTGTTTCTTTTGCTCCAAGGGTGTCCACCACCGAGATCTTTATATGCCTGCAGAATGTATACTTAATTTATTGCAGAGTCCCACTTTTAAGTCCATCGAACATTTCCAAAAATACATCGATCCTGTTTGAAAGTCCTGCTTTATATGAAATACAAAAAAAATGAGGTCATTTCGTGAATTCAATAAGAATAGGAACAAGAAGAAATCTTGCACAAATAGACAAAAGATTCTTAGAAGATAAACAGGAACAATTATTTGCACGCAACACAGAAAATTACACACATACAGCAAATACATATTGAATGGCGGTTAATATTTAAAGTGTGCTCTGATTAAGAGTTGCTGTTTGTCAGTCAGTTCAGTGGTACTACTAACTGTGCAACTGGCTCGCCGTCTACATTTCCAACAACTCTTTACGTTGATTTCCCTCGGGTTTCACAATGATTTGGAACAATTTTTCTTGCCCAGGTTTTGAACTCATTATATACCTGGTCATAGTTGTTTTTCTAATTTAGTTTGATTTAAGTTTAATTACCATTATATTTATATATTAAAAAATATCAATTTACTGTAAGAATGTAACCGCTCCGTTGATTTATTATTTTTCAGTTGTCTCAGATAATGATTACTAAAATTATGATTATTAAAATTAACGGATACGAACTTTTATTATATCCGATCGGAAACGAGAAATATCTGCTGTAAAACACTTGTATCACTTTCCTTTATTGCACTCGTTCTAATTGGCAAGTTTCTTTAAACATGGAATTTTGGTAATCGTAAAAATGACAGCGTTCAAATGAGATGAAGAAAACTCTTTATTTAAATGCTATGCCCATGATTACACTTGTGACATTACTTTTTCATGCTGAAGTTCCAGACTGACAACAGGTAACATAAACTGACGACATTCTGAATACACCGCTTCAACTTTCTCTTTATACCAAATTAACATTATAAAGAAAGGTAGGATGATTTTAGACTTTCATGAGAATCGTATCAAAATTATAACTTATAGGTCATGACTTTGGCATCAGCAAATAACAAGTGATATGTGAGATGGAGTACAACTCTTAGGTCTTAAATCTCAGAGCTCGTCATTCAACAATCCACCAGGATTCATTGCTTTGTTAAGCACTGCCACTTTTGTAGTTTTTCTAGTTATGCACAAGCTTTTGGCCGGCTATGACATGAGCGCTTATTGCGCAAGCTCTGGGCCTCCTCATGAGAACTCTTATTTAGTCTTTTGATTCTATCTGAGCGATATTTTTGAGTGTTCCAAAGCTATACATCTTGGAGCTCTTGTGTTCATCCTTTATCGGCTGACATCCTTTTGCCCTAAATACTATTTTCTCCACCTTCACGGAACACATTGTTATCCTCTCACTAAATGCTGATACTGCCGTTGTTCACCATTCTCTCCAATCCCATCCCAATTTCCAGCAGATAAGGCTTCACAAATGGAGAAAATATCACAATTGCATAAAATTCGTTCTTCTCATCACCACCTCCTACCCATTGACATAAACTAGATATTTATTCTCAATATGATAAAGTATATTATATCTTGTACCGTTTCTTAACAAAAGACTTACCTACAATCCCACTTACTAGACCTTCTAAATTCTCTTTAAAAAATAAAAGATACATTATAATTTTTAGTCGTTAGATCAGACTGGAACTTCTGATACGAATCAGAAGATTCAGGAGTTATTGTACCCAGTGTACAGAAAAATACTAAACGTTCCGTGGAATGTACACAATCCACTCTTCATATTGACCTTAAAATCCCCTCCATCTATGGTTTAGTAAAATCCCGTTTTTCCAGGCTTTGTTAATCCACAAAAGCCCATCCCAACTGAGCTCCATTCTAGGACCGTCCCGATTAACCCGCCAATGTTGCCGAAGAGAAAATGACCTCGTGATCTACTATAATAATCTATAAATAAACGCGAGTCCATAATTTCTCCAATCTAGAAATCCCGTCAAGTTTGTTACACTATGTTACAACCTTGTATTGCAGTGGCAAATTTAAAAATATTAATAATTATACATTTTGTTAACACAAAATACATTTTGTTCGTAGTGACAGGAGACGTGATCGAAAAGTATTTCCGCTGAAACTGATTTTCGTAAATTTACTGATCGCAATACCTTCGCAACGGCATTAAGGGCGAGTTAAAGGAAAGAAGTAAAATAGAATAAACCCACTCGAGAAGAATGGTGGTAATAAAAGTAAACTATAGAACAGTTTTATTGTGGCAGTAGCGAGCATCATCCTTTTTACAGATTTATAATACTACAACACTGTAGTTGTAAACTGAATACATCTTATTACTGAAGCTGTATCTACTGTAAATTATAGTCTCTCCTTGTCTCTATTACATTATCACGCAAAACACACACTCACACTACCAATAGTTAAAAAGAAAAACTGGGTCGGGAGAAAATGTCACATAAAACTCGAAACTTTGGATGTCAGGATTATTTGGCACAATGCATAGCAATCTGTGCTTTGATTCGAAAATTGTCCCCATTTATTTAGTTCCTTTCATGTGTGGCATTGTTAAATGTTCAAAGCTAAACACTAATAACATCCTGCATGTTTGCTTAAAATATGGTTTATATGATCATTCTAAATAAACTCCAGAGTTGTGAGTTGGTTAAATCTATAAAATTTAATTATTTCTCTTTTGCGAGATAAAAAAATAACATCAGATTACATCAAGGGAATAAGCTCAGTTTCGCAGCATACATTCCCTGTTGCATTTTATTCCCTGTTATATAAGAGGAAAGTATGCAGATTGTGTCAAATTTTATTAATAATGTTTTGAACTTTCCTAGGAATAGAAAATATTCCTTTAAATACGGAATAAAAATATCTGGAGGATAACTCCCAATGATTTGCATTAAAGTTTGCATACTAGTCTCACTCACATTAAGGCCTATCACTTTTATTTGAAATATTTTCCCGGAAAAATTTAATTTAGAGGAATATCTGGGATATCTTGGACTAGGAATAATTTTAATCTGGTGCTTGGAAGTACAGGCTGTTTATGGACATGCCAAACATGTTGGCAGTATTCTAGTAGCCATAAATACAAGTCTAATCCTTGCCGCCAATATTGATACAAATGTAACTGTTATGTCCAATTACACATCCAAGTAAAAATACAAAGTTTGAAACAAATAGTTAATTAGAATTGGAATAATTGCGGTAAAAGAAAGTCTCGTGATCAAATTTGTTGAGAATAAAATTTTTAAACAACGTGTTTTGTATTCAAAGTTATTGTAACAAATCTTTAATGTGCTATTTATTCGCATAATATAATTTTAGATCAATTTAATGAAACAAAATGTTTTTAACAAACATTGTTTTGTAAATTGTGGGTTGTGAAAATTCCAGGTGGTAAATAATATCCATTAAAAGTTAAGGAATGTTTTGAACAGCATGTGCTCAACAGTTTCTAGGTATATAGTGTGGAAATGAATAATTAAGCAAGTTGAATATGCGGATGGGCTACACTGCTAGATAACATCTAGCATTTCATCCTTCGTAGCATGCATACTTCTCATATTCCTGACCGGTTTCGGATTTTCGTCAGAGCAAATTTACTATATTCGTGTAGACAGTTTACATCGACATAATGTGTGTGTTACATACCATACCTGATGGCTTCAACACTGAGCTAATCCCAATTTTAGGGTTACTTCTGTCAGGAACAAAACACAGACACCCATTTCTAAAAACCACTTTACGTTATTCAGAAAATTTCAAAACACGCTTTTTTGGTGAGAAGTGAATTTCCAGAATTGGTCTCAATACAATACTGTTCCTCATACAGCACCAACAGAAAGTCATGAAAAATATGAAAGACAAATTTTTTATCTCGTCGGCTCTATATCCAACTACCACAAAAGTGCTCCTAATTTTTTCCTTTTAAAATCCAAGTAACATTTTTACTCCTTATTTTAATAATTTTGATACTTGACACTCTTAATTGACTTATCACTCACTCTAAGTTTATCTATTGCACATTAATAATTTAAATACTTTTCCGGTTTGCCTAGTTTGCTGATATTCCTATATATGTGCTATAACTTGAGTTAATAACTTTTCCTGTATCTATGGACACAGCTGATATGTCCTCATTGTTTTTAAATTTTGGGAGTTGGCAATGTCAGATACACCAATCAGATTGAGCCAACATCGCAATTGAGTGAACCAATTCCTATCTGCCTTGTTATTACATCCTTTATCAATTATTTTTAACCCGTTCACACATTGCTTCGGAATTCTATTATCATCTATATCTATAATTTTTGATCCAGTAGGACAGTATTCTTTTAAAAATCGACACACTTAGTCACTTAGACACTGACAATACAGTCAGTGTGTTCTGTAGCTCTTAGTCAGGTGTTTCTGTAGAAAGTATGTGCAGTTGAAATTCAAAGTATAAAGATAATGGTTGGAACCATTTTCTACAAAATCAAAAATAATCTTTCAAAAAAGTTGTACTTCGGTTGAGGAATTTTGCAGATAACTTATTGTCGGAACACACATACACACACAGACACCCCATTTTCTAAAACCACTTTTTGGGTCTCTGGGGACCACAGAATGTGTATTTCCGGTGAACACTCTATATAGAAAATTTGATACCCTTACCAGGAGTAAGATAAAGTGATGTATCTGTTATTAAAAAAACTCTGGTGTGAAACACTTCCGCACTCCATTAGTCCAACACTCCAATTCTTCAATACTCCAGTTCTTCAATACTCCAACACTCCAAGTAGTTCAATACTTCAACACTCTATTATTTCGCTTGTGCTGTCGTGATTCACAAATTTATTTAAAAGTCGGATTTTTGTTCCTTCTAATTGTTTTAGTTTTCTTAGCTCTCATCAGTGAGATCGATAGATTAGTGTTGTAGTTTGTGTATTAGGGCAAAAAGGAGAGAAGAACCAACTCATTGGAACCTTATTTATTAACTTATTATTCTTCTTGTAACTATAGTGAGAGAGGGGGAATTAATATTTAGACATACTTATTTAGAGTAAGGATAGATAAGAAATATAAACATAATACAACATCTCCCCTATTAATAAACAATTAATGAAATAACCACTTTCTTATTATTACAAAAATTGAGATTACGCTTTATTTGAAAATTACGATTTAATTAATTTTTGAGGTAATAGCTAAAACACTGTTATTACAATCACTTTTACACAATCATTATTACAATTTTTTCTTTTCATTCTTTTAAAAAAAATGTAACTTTTAATTATTAAATTATAACACTCACTCTCACTAAAATTCACAATCTAATTTAAATTAAAAAAAAAAAATTACTTATAATCGCAATCTAAGAAATGAAACAATACTTCATTAAATCAAATTAAATTCATTACTCCCAATTTAAATTTTTTTTTTTTTTTAGCTATCTCTTAAGTAACTGCTACAAAACATTATTTCCAATTATACAATAGTAATTATAATTATTTCCTTTATGCATTATTTCCGTTATTTCTTTTGTACTTTTTTGGCTTGATGGTCAGCCTTCCCCGTGACGTCCTGAACTGAAGAAAGCCATCGTTTATCTTTGTATCAGCCCTAATTCTGCTGTCACCATTAGTTATACTTTGATTACTGTCATAAGCTGGTCAGAAATGGAAAGAATTCCTTCTTATTGCATTATTGTTTTCATTTATAAAATTGTAAGATCTGGGATTTATTTTATTAATTATTTTCGTTTTTTTCCATTCTTTTCTGTCATTTTTTTTCTGTCTTTCCCTTTCAAAGGAAAACTGCCTTAGTCCGCCCACTCAATAAAACCACAAACCCATGCTCTCCCAACGATTTTCGTCCCATTTCCCTTCTATCCAATATTTCCAAACCTTTAGAACGTTTAGTACAGTCCCAATTATCCAACTACCTTGAACAGAATCACCTGCTTAACCCACTTCAATCTGGCTTCCGCCCCGGGTACTCGACTAAATCAGCTCTCCTAAAAATCACCCATGACTTACAAATCGCCATAGACAACCAACAACTCACTATTCTAGTTCTCTTAGACTTCTCCAAAGCATTTGATACTGTTGACCACCAAATTCTTCTCACTAAACTCCAGTCCCTCTCTCTGTCCAATAGCGCCATTCGTTGGTTCCAATCCTTTCTATCCAACCGATCCCAGTATGTAGTTATCCCAGGTAGCGAACCTTCTAATCCCCTTCCTCTTTCCCGTGGCGTGCCCCAGGGCTCCTCTTTATCCCCAACCCTCTTTTCTGCATATATTAATGATCTGCCTTCATCCATTGTCCATTCCAGCTACCACCTTTATGCCGATGACTCCCAGATTTACCTATTCTTTAAGCCCTCTGATCTTCAAGATGCAATAAACAAGCTGCAGGATGATCTTAACAACATTAATTCGTGGGCAGCAGCTAACATGCTTTCCCTTAACCCAGATAAATCCAAAGCCATTGTCATTGGTTCCCAATTCCTCATAAACTCCACTGCTCCCTTCCCCAACCTTTTCCTCACCAACATCCCGATAAAATATTGTACTTCTGTAAAAAACCTCGGAATCATCTTCGACCAAAACCTCTCCTGGAAAAATCACATCTCCCACATTAACCGCCAATCCATATTTATCAGACAGTTCAACATCTCCGGCCATCTCCTCCCAGCGAAGACCCGTCAACTCCTTGTGACCTCCCTTATATTCCCCCATTTTGACTATGGTTGTTTAGTGTACGGGGGACTCTCTGGAGATCTCGAGGCCAAACTTAAACGTCTCATGAACTGTTTTATTCGTTTTATCCTCGGAATCCCCAGAGACTCCCGCATATCGCACTTCTACCACGAGTTGAACTGGCTCTTCCCTATCTATCGTCGCCAGTACTTCTTAGGCTCTTTTCTCTTTCAAGTCATCCAATCTCAAAGACCCTCGTATATCTTCAAACTTCTGAAATTTAAATCGTCTGTCCACTCCCGTAACACTCGCTCCCGTCCTTCCGATCTTTATACTCCCTCCCACCATCCATCCGCCTTTGAAAATTCCTTTGTTATCCGTGCCACTTATCTATGGAACTCCTTACCTTTGTCTATCCGTCGTGCCTCCACTACTGATACCTTCAAGTCCCGTCTTTTTCACCACCTCTCATCATCACAAGTCTCTCCGAACCCCTAGAAGTTTCCTCCCTCTTCCTTATCATTCATGACTAAATAATTTTCAATAATTACAAACGATATGTACATAATTGTCAAGGCCAGACACACTAGGCCACTTGTATTTGTATTATTGTTCCTAAGGGAACTATGAATAGAAGTTCTTTAACACTTTAACTACCTGCGGTCAGCGGAACAGGAATAAAATTTTTCATTTCATTTCTTTACCCTCTCTAACATATATATTTTCGTTTCTTTGGAACTCTTTTTTAATGCGCGCTGTATTATTATAATAATATTCCACTTTATTACGTTAATTAAATAGAAGTTCTTTAAAACCTTTAACTACCTGCGGTCTTAATGATGATGATTGTTCTATAAGAATTTTTGATCTGAATATCCTAGACTGCAATAATTGAGCGGGCGGGGTACCACTGACTCCCCAGGGGGTAGGAGTCAGTCTATATTGTAAAAGAGCAGCATCAAGATCCTGTTTTTGTGAATTACATTTTTTTAGTATTTTTTTAAGAAATTTGAACCCCCATCTCGGCCATTCCATTTGACTTTGGGGGTACCTAGGGCGGGAGTAATGGAATTGAAAATTCCAATCCTTGCAAACTGTTTGCATTCATTTGAGCCAAACGGCATATTATCTGCGACAACTATTTCGGGAACACCAAAAGTAGAGAAAATATGTTTTAGGGCGTATTATCACTTGGCCTGAATTTGTTGACTTTAATCGCCCTTGATTCTAGCGACTTGGAATAATAATCGAACACACTAGATATGAATTCACTCCAAAATCCAGGATGTCCATCCCCACTTTTAGAAATGGGTATTCGGGTACTTCATGAGGAATGAGGGGCTCCTTAATGTTATTGTTTCTATATTGGCACAAGTTTGACACTTTAAATGGTGTTCTTTTTATCTGTTCGTTATACCTGGCCAGTAAACATAAATTCTTGTCAGTTGTTGAGTTTTAGTAATGCCTGATGAAGCTTCCCCAATATTTCACCTCTACCAGCCTGGTGTTAACAAATATTAGTTCTTCGGATCCAACAATACGATTCATGTGTCATGTTATAAAACTTTTTCAACTCTAAATTTAAATTTCCCGTATTATTTGGCCACAGCCTTGAATATAAAATTCCATAACTTTATTTAGTGTTTCATTTGCCTTTGTATCCTCAGCAGTGTCCCCTTAGTTTTGTTATGGGACAATTTTATGTTTGTACTAACCGTCACCATGTGAACTAATTCGTTTAAAAAATCGTCATTATCTGGTAAATCTTGTGGACTGTATCGGGAAAGATTATCTGATATATGTATTAATGTACTCGGGATATATTTTAAATTTATTTTATATTTAATCGACTTAAGCCTTATTCTTTGTAACCTAGCTGAAGGAATGGAAACGATGGGTTTACGCATCAATGTAACCACCGGTTTTTAGTAGCTAACAAAATGGTTGAAAACTTCTTTTCAATCTGAGCAAAATTCATTTCAGCTTTTGTTAAGTTTCTTGATGCAAAACAAATACGTTTGAATTTACTTGTAATCGCAATCTAAGAAATGGAACAATACTTTATTAAATCAAATATACTCTCTGAATTGTGCATAAACCATGAAACGAGCTTGTTTCTACAAACAAATCACTATTTTTATCAATAAATTCTACTTTACTATTAAAACCTTGTATTTGTAACTCATCAATATTTACTAATCGCTTAGAGACTAGTCCTAAGTTCAAACAATCTTTTCTACCCAAGACTGGTTTTAATGTTTGATTTTTCTTATCATCAACAACAACAAATTCCAATTCGTGTTTCTGATTATCTACAAAACAAGCAAGCTTTTGCACCCCATTGTCTTTAGTTTCTTCCCATCAAACGTTTATAAACAAAAAGGTTTAAGTTTATCCATTTTATACACATCGTTTTCCCCTAATAAACTTAAGGAGATTATGCTTACGTCAGAATCTGTGTCTAACTTAAAATTTATTAAATTATTATGAGAAAATTTTTAATATTTGGGTCTACCGACCATCACAACCTTTGTTAACTTTATTAATTCAATTCCCTATTTTCTTCCAATACCTTATTTTTCTAATTCATTAACTGATTTTACTTTTTTATTTGCAAAACAACCAATTTTAAAATGATCATATTTTCAACATACAGTGCATCTTTTTCCAAACGCCGGACAATTAAATTTTGAATGAATACTCCCACATTTTTTGCATTTATAACTATTACTATTAAATTTTTTCTCATTATTATTTTTATTACAATTCCTATCTTTAGTGTTATTAATCCTTGGCTTCCTCTTCCATGAGTGCTCAGGCTGCTTCCTGCTTAAAGCTGCAGTTCTCTCCTAGTTCAATCACTCTCTCCAATGTTAGCGTCTTCTCCTGTACATCTCTTCGCCTGTCATTACAGACACCCTGGACAATTCTGTCCAAAAGCAATCTATCTTACAGCTGACCGTAGTCACAGTCTTTTAATAATTTTTGTAGGTCTTTTATAAATTCGTCAAAGGTTACCTGCTCCTTTTGCTTTCGGCTGTTAAATCGAAAACTGCATACTAACAGATTTTTCTGAGGGCTCACATACTCCTGAAATTTTGTAACAACAGTTTCAAAATGTTCAGATTGTCCTTGTTCAAATTGAAAGGTATTATACAGCTCTTTTTCTTTCTTCCCAATAAAGTTGAGAAGGAAGGCTGTACTTCGTCCCGGGGAAACTGTTTCCACTTTTCTTGATGCCTTTAAGAAAATTTCCAAATCACTACGGAATTTTTTCGTAAAACAAGGTTATTTTTTTAGATAAAACAAGGTTACCTTTAAAACTTAGTCGAGCCGGCGGTATAAAACAGCCAATTGACTACATTTTACAGATATATATTTTTTTTTTTTTTTTATGTTATTTTTTCCGTAACACACAATTTTGTTATTGTTACTATTATTTTTATTATTGTTAAGGTCACTTTTCCTATTATTCACACCGATGTTCACCAAAAAATTCTATTCTAATAAATATTATTTAGATGACAGAATTGGATAGCAAACTGAAATAGCACTTTAGAAGAAAATCTAATACACCCCTCCCCCAAAACTGCCCTTAAATGAATTTTCCCGGAGAAATGTTTCAAATAAAAGTTGTAGCTCTTTGTATGTCTACTTCATATTCCAAGTTTCAAGAAAATCGTCGGAGCCATTTTTGAGAAAATCGCAAAAACGTACAAACAAAAAAAAAGCTAGTAAAGTGTTACTTCCGGTTGAGGAATTTTGACAGATAACCTACTGTCGGATCCTATGGTGATATCTAAACGGAATATCAAGTTTGAACTTTCTATGATTTTTCGTTTTTGAGCCATGCTGTTCACACACACACACACACACACACACACACACGCACGCACGCACGCACACGCACGCACGCACGCACACGCATATATATATAATACAGATAATGCTAATGTTGATAGAGTACCGAAATTACACATGTTTATAATGTATCAGGAGAGTATAATGGGATTGCAGCCCAGATGTAAATCACAGCCCATGTGAGTTGTGTGCACTAAATCCCGGATAAAGCTGACAGCTAACACACACAAGCCTGCTTATTGACCACCTCGTGTCATATTATTACATTCTGTACCCTAGTAGTACCAGTTCTCAATACCATTTCATCCAAAATACTCAATCATGCACCAATTGAAATGCAATTAAAAATTTGTAACCTACTACAAAAGCATGTAGTAATAATGTTTTGTTTACTTTTTATAAGATCAACTACAAATGTGTAATGTGATAGCTTTAAATTTCTGCAATTATAGTATTCCGAGTTTAAAGGAAATCGTTATAGTGTTTTCGAAAAAAATACTAAAAAACTCAAAAGCCAATTCTGTAAAATCCATGTCTGGTTCACTTGATTTTCTTCAGACTTGGAATGCTAGCAATGTACCTAATGTACACTAATATTACAGTGGTGGCAAAACCAGACATTCTACTGAAGTGATACTTTAGAAAAAAGCTTAACGCTACTGTTCCCCTGTAACCCTTCATAAAATCAATTTTCTCTGATAAATGTTACAAATAAAAGTGATAACTATTTATGTATGTAGTTAGTACAAGAAATTTAAAGAAAATCGTTGGAGCCGTTTTCGAGAAAATCGCGAAAAACTAAAAATACCAATCAGTAAAGCACTTCCGGTTGCTAGATTGAGCCCGAAACCTTCATGGCAGAAGCACTTTCATAGTACCTAAACAAAATACCAAGTTTAAGCTTTTCTGCGGGCTAGTTCTGTGTCATCATACATAAAATTGAGGTATATTAAAAGATTTACCAGAAAATAAAAGTTTAAGAAAATTGTTCGGAAATGCGACATTCAGTTTTTGTTTCTTTTCGATATGTTGGCCAACGATTTTCTTAAAATTTGGATTGCTCACTGCACACAGATATGAACCTCTATAGCTTTTACTTGAAATATACTTGTGCATAAATGAATTAGCTTCTGCGGGATCTGTGAGCTAGGTTTAAATTTAAATTGCGATTACAAGGCTATGCTGAAAAGATAATGAAACAGAGAGCGGTATCCTCTTCAGACAATGTCTGCTGCTGTCATTTCTAGATATAAACGCATTAAAAGAGCTGCCAGAAATATAAATTTGAACAAAATCGGTTTACCCGAAGGTCAGTTAGTAAAATCCCCCAACATGTTTACAGTAATGTCCAACTGAAGTTCTGTGGACGGAGTATTATTATTATTATTATTATTCACAAAAGAGGAGGGCAAACCCTACGCTATCCAAAGCCTCCCAGGGCCCATATAGCTACCCCTAAAGAATAACAACCACTGGGACTAGAACGAAAATCCAGGCCCAGGTTTTAACCATCTAAGTTTCACCACAGACCGAACAAATCGGACCAAAACCTTAACAGGACACAGCTTAAGATCCTCTACCGATATCCTACATGTGGACGGAGTAAGTTTAAAGAAAATTTATTTAATGCATGAGACACTTCATGCTCATTCAAGCTGAGTTTAGATATTATTTTAGAATTTTGTGTCGATTTGATGGGCCATAATTACTCTGAAAGTAACGAAATAAGTCCACAATAGAATTTAGAAATGAGAAATAGAAATGTCCCGACACATAGATGTTCACTTGTCAACCTTGACAGAGTGTGGAGATTGGAGTTGCTCTGTCGAGAGATCTCGTGTTCGAGTCCAGCCGTGCACGTAAAACCGTAGATTTTCTCTTCCTTGTTGCCTCTCCAGCTAGTTTACTCCTGAAATGTAATTGGTGTGCTGTTGTTTAGTAGTAGTTGTGGCATGAGCGGTTTTATAAAGGGCTTGTGTGTATGTGCAAAGAGAAGTAATAAGAATAATTAAGAAAACACTGGTAGATTAAATTAAATGTATTATCTTCAAAGATATTTAAATACTATTCAATAAGACTGTAATATGCTGAAACTAGTTAGAATAAACCCTTATGTTTTAATTTAACTAGTGTCGTAACGAAATAAGCACTGATGTTTACTACTAGAATGTCTAATTCAGACTGTTCTTGTTTGAAAGCAGAATGCAGACTGTTCTTGAAAGAATGCCTTCACTTGTTAGTACAAATCTTCCCCTGTGAGAAGGGGTGAAAAGAAAAAGCTACCAAAGTTCTGTGAACTCTAAAAGACAAAGCTAACCAGGTCCTTTGAACTCTTTCCGCAACTGTCATCTTTTACCTGTTTGTACCCTTTTTCCCAGCGAATGTTAGATATTTCTTGATATTTTTCAGATAAAAAATATATTTTTGGCATCCATCATACGCCCGATTATGGGCAGTATTTGTCTGTATCGAGAAAACACTGCCCTAAGCTGGACCGTGCAGTGAGAAGGTTCCGTGGGGGTACAATAGATCTTTCAGGTCGCAGGGCGGTGCCCCTTAAAAAAAAAAAAATTACCGCAATCTTATTATATTAAATAAAGGATAAATTAAAGTTTAAAACAAAATATATTAGTATATATGGTTTATTTTGTAAAATTTAAACAAACCAGAAATTCAAGATAACAAGATATAAGTGTGTAAAAAAAGTTGCATTTTTCACCTTACAATTCAAAAATGGTTGGTTAATTCTCCTACTAAGCTTATTTCTCGAAATGCAGGCCATCATTTTTCACAACTTGAACCCATCTGTGAGCCAACAATTTAATGTCCTTCCAAAGTCTGGAGCTATCTTTGGAGGCAAAAATCTCCAAATATCCCGTTTTACCTCCTCCGTATTTGTAAATTTTGTACCATGTAAAAAGTGGCCATGAGGTTTAAGAGATGGTAATCAGAAGATGCCAAATCTGGGCTGTTAGCTGCTTGAGGAAGGAGCTCAAAATATAAATCTTCAATTATAGAGAAAATTTGAGTGAAGTGTGAGGCCTTGCGTTACTTTTTCACTTAACTCAGTAGGGATATTTTGCAGCCGAAAAACGCGTGTACGCGTTGAGCTGGGTAGAGTAGAGTTCGGATATAATCGCACAATCATCAGGAAGTAGCTCAAAATGAACGACGCTCTCGTAGATCCACCATACGTATAGCATCACTTTTTTCTCAAATCTTTGTCTTCATAGCTGGTTGGCCTAATCCTTTGTTTTTATTTTTTGTTCGTTGGCGAAATCAACCTACTTTTAATCGCAAAAAATAAATCGTTTGATGAAACAAAAATCATCGGGTTTGAAGAAGGGTTTTGCAGACAACTCGGCGTGCGGCTCGTTGGGGCGTAAATTGACGTGGATGTTTCGGCAGCTTCTGGCAACTATGGCGGCTGCTCACAGGCAGCGGTATATGGTTGAGTGGGACACACCTAATTCACCTGAATGTTTTCTGGTACTGGTACAAGGATCTACTTCTACAGCTGTCGTCAGAAGTGCTGTGTCTAAGGACGTCCTGGATGAAGCTTACTTTCCAGCTCATATCACCCTCTAAATTCTTTGCACCAGAACTGTATAGAGCTTTCCCCCTCAACTTCATTAATTTCGGAAGTGGCTTTTGTGGAAGTAGTCTTTTTTAGTAGTGACGCAAAGTCGCCTGAATTTCTAAATTCAACTTGGACATTTCTTAAATCGCTCACAAATCGCATAGATCTTTCCACAAACCTGTTACAAGAATAAACTGGAAGTAGAAGGAGTTCCTAAGGAGCAACATTCGGTAAACCAGTGTTCAGCAAAGAGACTTTTGTTATACCCAGTAGTAATTCTTTTGCTGCGATCTGTTGTCAATAGCTGCAGTATTCGTTCTTAAATACTTGACAGAGACAAGTTGGAACAAGATTATTTTGTACAAACTCAAATAAATCAAAACTTAAGGGCTTATGTAAAATAAATCTGTATTTATGTAGATAACAGTATTACCAACATTTATTCCAAAATTCTATATTCTCTGTTCCAAGTATGGTGGGTTATGGTTTTATCACTTACACGATTCATACAAGGTATCAATTACACAACAGTAGCAAATATTAGTAAAGAATCAACAGCAAAAGAATTATCATCTGTGTTATCTCGACTTTCTGATTTCTTTATATTTAACCGCAATAAACCGCATGTTTAATTGTTGTGTTTTATATTGTGAAGGATTAACAATTGGTAATTCTATGTAATAATGTATCACCTAATTCCCACTTCCATATTATTTCGTTACTTGCAGAGCCACTCAGACAAAATACTAAAATGACTCAATGAGTATAAAACTTGTAGTAAGAAATCTAGTGTGAAGCACACTAACTACTGCAGTAATTAATATCTTCTACTGCAATATAGCTCTCCAGTTTTTTTCAAGGAGTGCCAAGTTTTCGTTATTCTGGTGTGGCTCAATATAGTCCAAGGTAGTGAATATCTTTCTGGTGAGGAGGTAATAGTGCTTTGTCAATGTACACACATTCGAACAATTTTAATGCCAGAGAATATATGTTACATACTCATTTCGTTTCATTAATTTTGATTTTCCAGAATTTGAGATGTTTTTGGAGCGAGATTAGATGAGTTGGTCTCTTTGGTGGCGTCTTTGTTAGTTGAAAGGATTGTTATGTTGTCTGCATCAATGACGGTATAAAAATACAGTTTTCAAATTTGAAATAATATTCCTTTTAAAAAGGAGTTAGCTTCGAGCTCCGCCACTTCAGAGCATTTAAAATTTGTTTTTATATCATTAGAGAATTTTTTTTTTTATAATTGGTCATAGTAATATTAACATTAACACAAGTTACATTCCAGTACTGAACATGTAGTATATAGAACTGTGTATTGAGACTGTTGTTGTATGTGGTGTGTATTTGTATAGTGAATGAGGAGTGTGGTAGGTAGTTAGTGGGTGAGGGTAGGGTGGTTATAAATGGCTGTAATTCAGAGTTGCCGGTGGAACATACAGTTACACTGTAAGTTGGAGTGGTTGGAACAGGAGAAGTGAAATGGGGGTAGACCACTTTGGAGTCAGACTTGTCACTTATCACTTACACTATTCTACACAATAATACGGGGTCTATTATGTACCTTTAGGATATCCTCTTTTCTCTCTTGGATATTTCAGAAAAGTACTTCCTCTTTCGGTTTTATTACCTCCTACTTCTTCCTCTGTGCCCTTCCACTCAATTCTTCTTCTTTATTTGACCTTAGCTGAAAGTATAGTGTTATGTTTGGATGGTTGGAGGAACAACTATTCTATAATTATTATTTGAGGAGTTAGAGAGAAGAAGCGATAGAGGCAGCTGTGGTACATACCGCAAAGTGGTACCATTGTGTTATGCAACCAGTTGCCCTTCAAATTCGTCACCAGAAGCTGGACTCAATAGTCTGGCAACTGCATCGAGGCGCCATCACAGTACGTCCATGCGCACCTCACTAAGCTGTACATCTCTGTAACGCCCAGTACGTGTTGATTATTGGCTAAAGAAGAGGATTATTTCAAACATACCGGTTTGTTATCCTAACTTTGGCTGATCATACCACCCTGCTCTATCCGCTTGTTTCTAGCCTTTTAAAAATAAAACCATTGATTATAATATATAAATAAATACTTGTATAATATAAACACATTGTAGCTTGTTGTAAGTAATCTCATTATTGCTGCGCGCTATGCTATCAGCGTGCAGATATCCGACTGTCCTCAACATTTGTCCTTCCACTGTCCTTCTCTAATACAATTGTTTTCACTTTGATTTAAACCTTATTTTTTATTGGGTATAATTTATTAATGGTATATTTGTTATTAATGTGTGGGGCTTAATTTTTTAGTTAACAGTGAATATTTTGCAGGTACGTATGGCACTGGTTTACCTGTCATCACATTACTTTACCTTCAGGTATGTTACATTTATCTTTTGTATCTCAAATAGCATTAGATAAAGTAAAAAGGGAACACGATGTTTCATGTGATGAGAAATGCCATCTGTAGCGGCCTGAAGTTAAACACGTCCTCTTTACGTGAACTCGACACCTGTGACCCGCAGCCTGGCACATTTCTTTGCCCTGCTCTACTCTATATTGGACTTATCCCATTTTTGTTTTTCAATGGAGAAGTATTCGGACAATTATTTAGATATAATGTGTTTTCATTTAATTCTGATAATTTCCCAACGAGATCATTTTCAACATTTTTCTATCTTTTATTCTAATAAACTAATGTAAATATTTTTCACAAGATCATACATTTTCAAGAAAACTTTCATTTTCTATTTTTGTAACTAATAATAGCAGTCATCGATAATGTAGGGTATCCAGGATGTAACTAAAGCGCAAATCCCCTTTATAATAAGTTGTTTTTCGAAAAGTGGATTATTACCTTGCAAAAAACCAAGAGTTCCGCAAGGATCTGTTTTAGGACCAATCTTATTCCTGCTGTACATGAATGACTTAGAAATGGCATTTCCGGGAGAATGTATCTTATAGCTGACGACACCACATTAATAGCAAAAGGCAGGACTGTTGAATGGTGACAAAGAAGGCAATGGTAACATTTCATACCTCCAAGATTGGCTGCAAAAAATGAATTATTATTAAATGAGAAGAAGACTCAAAGCTTACTATTTAGTCTAATTGAGAAGAAAGAAGAAGAAACTATAGTAATCTAGGCGTTTTTCGGAAAAGTCTTAAACAAACATTGAGTTACCAGTTACCAACAATAATATTTTTATTGAGAAAACTGAAGAAGTTCCAACTGAGGTTATAAAGACCGCCTACTATGGTCTATTTCATTCCAGAATGTATATGGTATAAAGGCATTGGGAGGAGTGTGAGAGGCACGCTCAATCTTCAGTTCTTCACTCACTTTTTCAGTTTTTAAGGTTTGATTGAAATCATTATGATCTCTCTTTAACCAACTTTGTTGGTTACTTAAACTAAGTTGTGAAGTGCTTTATTTAAATGACTGTCCTTTCCTGGAAAGATATGTGAAACTCTGTCCTCCATGTAACTCGGTCCAAGGAAGACGTCTTTAATTTTATTCTTGCACTATTCTTCTAAAAACTTAAGACTACTTATTTTGGCAGTAAAGAAGTTATCCAGAACTCAGTTGATATCTCTCCTAAATTCATCTTCTTAATTATGCACGACACGCCTGGCAGTATCGTTACGATCAACTTGTTCAATATTTCAATTTTTAATTTTTCTAATTTTCTTATATTTAGTTATTTTATTTATTTATTTTTCTACCTTTTCGTTTTATTTTCCTTATTATATTGCTCACTGATCACAATAATTGATCAGAAATCAACCTTCGACAGAGACGGATAACTTATCCATGGATGTATACTTTTTTTGTCTTTCTTATGTGTATATGACAAATTATATCTTTTTCTTTTTATATCAATAAAGTATATTATTATTATATAAACAATAGCGAAAGAGGGGGGGGGGATGAAAGAGACATGATGAAACTGTGTTGTCTACTGATAAATTGATTATGGAATTGTTGAGTTTACCTGCTCTTCTGTTGAGTTCGAAATTGCCAGGAGACAGCAACTTAGTCGGAACTTGTTCCCCAATATCTATCTTCATAACTACGTATATTCCCGTAACTATAATTTATTGTATTATAATAATATACATTATTGTAAAATTTAAATTATATAAAAAAATATTGCAAATGAAAATGAGAAACATTTGTAAAATTGAACTGAATTTTACCAATAACTTTATTTATATTAGTTGTTTACTGTTGTTAGCTGTTAGTTGTTTATAATTTTAAACCATTCATTTTGTATCTTATTATAAATACTGCATCTAGTAATAGTAAACAAGTAAACACCATCAGATGTAACTGTACGTGTAATGAAGATACCTTTTGGAACACATTCTTTTAATAAAATTCTCTTTGTTGTGCAGACAGGAACCCCCAAAATGCATTTCCGATTAAAACTTATTTTATCAAAACCTGATACTTATTTACATCAGTAAGAGAAAGTAAGATTGAAATCAGTTAATTCAAAATTCAGGTTTTGATATTTTACGTTTATTTATTAAATGCGATTAGTTTAGTTAGATTAGAGAATGAGACTTATTTATTGGAAGAGTATCACGGTCTTTTGGTAGTAGTGTTGGAGGATTAATCTCTTGCAAAAAAGTGATTTGTAATTGTTGGTACCTGGACTAATTGTAGTTGGGGTGGGCGGAGAGCATTATTAACAGGGGCAGTAGTAGAAATGTAGCAGGAGGCAGCCATTCAGAAGCGTTTGGGCATTTGGGGATGAGTAAGAGTACCATTAACGAGGTAGTAGTAGAAATGTAGCAAGATGCAGTAATCCAGAAGCGTTCGAATTTGGAGAGTGGGTGTAAGAGTATCATTAACAGGGGCAGTAGTAGAAACGTAGCAGGATGCAGCCATTCAGAAGCGTTTGGGTATTTGGGGATGAGTAAGAGTGCCATTAATGGGGCAGTAGTAGAAACGTAGCAGGATGGTAGCCATCCAGAAGCGTTCGGGTATTTTTGAACTTTATGATTAGATTTATCACTTGTTCAATGTATTCAACAGGTGAATGCAAAGTATGACTTATATCAACACCAGTGATCTTTGCCCTCTGTCTCTAGCCTGAACGAAGAATAAATACTAAGGTAGGCTTAACAGTCCACCCTAATTTTGACGAGTTTATTTTGTACTGAGATATAAATAGCAACCATATGTTATTGCTCATACCATATGTTGTTGGAAGGTCGAGCATTCTCATATAGTGCTGGCAAATGTGCTGAGCATCTCCTTTAGTGAAAACAACTATCTCTTAGTACCAACTATTTAATATAATAAACTATTTATTATAATTAACTAATAATTATAATTATAATTATCTATTATAAGAAACTATTTATTATAATTAAAACAAAAAACATTAGACAGATGTCTTGTATTTTTTAATATTAATTCAGTTTTAATATGGAATTATAAATATAGATTGACATTAAGAAATAAATATAAATAAATTTAGAAATAATTAACCTCTGAGTTAAAGGGGCTGGAATATATTTATCTATACCTAGTGATAGTGAGGAAGTTTCCCGCAGCTTCCTGGCGGACATTTACCAGATAGAAGATGTGCCTAGTTTATGATCCTATTCAACGATAAGCCGACATTAAAGCTTTGAGTTTCTGGGATATTAGTTCGAATATAGTTTGGGAACACCCCCGCAAACTGAATAACCTGGGCAGAAATGAGTTACCCACTTTTAGCCGCTATGGCACTTCGGAGGGGAAGGTTTGGAAATACTATTTGACAACTAAGCAAACAAATATCAATCTTCTTCATGGTGACAGAAACCTTCTGCGGAATAGGCGACCAGTCATTCCAAAAAATATGTAGAGAAACCAAGAGAGCATTGCTCTGGGGAATCCTTCCAGACCTGAGGCATCACTAACATCCTGGGCATCAAAACTGGGGTCTCTATGTTAACAGGATTTCTCGTGTGGCATGTACACTCGAGGGTATCTGTAAAACGATAGCGCCTGGGCAAATACTGTAGAGAAAGAAGGAGATTCCAAGATATCTCCTGACTGCAGCACAATGATTAGATTAGATTAGACATGGTGTGGGTCCCAGTCCTCAAGCACTGCAGCTAATTAGAGGCTTATTGTGTCAACCCCTGTAGGACTAGTACAAGAAACCTCTCTTCATGAGACTGACTGAAGTGCACGATCTCATACGTTTATTAGGAGGAAGTCGAGAATCGCTCAAAAGAACCGTTGTGACAAGCCTTTGACCTTCTTGGGCAGCTACGACCCATCAGTAGCGCGAAAAATTCTATTATATTGGCAGCAGGATGGTTGATGAATGGTGATAATGATGAACACGTCAGTAGCATGGAGAGGAAGAGTAAGTGGAGGGTGTAGTGACTAAGCGATGAGTGATGAATTTGGTAGAGCGTTTGTTTATAATGTAGAGTTGGGTGATGTGAGTTGTCTGGAGAGCCATTTGGCAAGTTAGAACTCTCGTTTGTTCTAAAAGTGAATTAATTACTAAGCCTGCCTTGGTGAACTTTTCAAGGTTGTTCTTAGTAACTCGAAATCTGGCGATTTCTGTTAAGCCCGCCAATTTCTGTTTTTTTACCTAATTTGCCTTACCTCTTTTTGAGAGCCCGAGATCACTTCCAGGGGAATACTTGTCTGTTCAAGTTGAAGTACATTCGCCAATCATTGCGTAGTTGAGGTATGGTGGTTTGCTGCAGTTGATATTGAAACTATTTATTCAATCTTTTGTGTGACGAATTTAGTAGCTTCATTCGATTACACTGTTAAGTGAATGCAGATTTTCTCAAGGATATTGTGGACTGCACCTAAACAAATGTAAGGCCTAAAACTCTTAGCGCAGATTCTTTGGTAAGATGGAGGCCTCTTCAGCGCATCTACTGAAGGGCTGCGATTCTCTTATCCAGAGAATATTAAAGAGCCTAGGTATTTCCCGGATATGGATGAGGAGATGTTCTCCCTAGTACTTTCCCAGGTCATAAACTTTTTAAAAGAAATATTCCAGAAAGGTGTGCTTAGGTAGAAAGGATCCTCTCCTGGCATGTGGTGTCTCAGTAGATCCCTTGAGGTCGCAGTGTACCAAATCCCGATGGGAGAAATCAGAAGCACCCGAAAGATGAGCAAGCTTCCGATACCCGTCGATGTTCACAAAATTAAAACAGGTTATTACGGAAAAAACTTATATTTTCCACTTATTTTGCCACTACATTAGTGTTGATTCATTTCTTATTTTCTTAATTCATTTGAATTAAATTTATCCAGTGAAGAAATTTTGTTTTGTGCTTTTAGTCAACTATTTATCTGTTAAGGGCTGAGATTTATTACAAATGGCTATATATTTATTGGGGCTTGGGTTATTGTTAGAGAGCAGATATTTCTTAGCTCGTGAATACATGATGGCGTGTTCAACGTTCTAGATAAGGAGAACTGTGCTCAGAGAAGCTGGTAAAGTCTGTCTAAATATAGATTACCACAATAACCGGTCGGCCAGCCACGTTCCAACATTTCTAAAGCTCTTATCAACTACACCATTCCCAGGATCTCCTAATTGTCATAAATTCTCCTACAATTTCTATTTCCACATTTACCGGCCCGCCTAACTTTCCTTCTTCAAGTTTTATAACGAGAATTTATTAAGAAATTTGGACCCCGACTCCTTTCTCTCTTTTGTATATTTACGGAAAACATATTTCAAATTATTAAGTCCAAATAAAATTTACTATTAATTATCGTAATTTTTAAATTAGAAAAAGATTAGGAATTTATTTTTTTAATGACTTGCTAGGTCGTTAGAATGATGATATTCTGTCTGTTTGCATGAATGCGGGGGTGCCGCAAGCTTGTGTTCATGACATTTAGCGTATAATGGGTTTAGTAGAAGGGGAAAACTAATTCACGAATTACTTAGTGATAAGTATAATTATTAAACTTTTAGAATACAATGAGGACTTGACAAAGAAATAGTAATTAAGACGAAAGAAGGGCGGGGCAGACTTGCTGGTTTCACACTGGATAATTCGTTTCATGAGGTCAAGTAAAGAAACAAATGGTTATAGTTTGAATGTATACATATATTAGGGGAATCTCACAACTTACACATATTTTCCAATACACTAACACATTCATACTCTAGATTCATCTATCTACTAGATTTTTTTGGGGCCGGCAATAAAAAAATACCTTTTTCTACAGCACTTGAATGGTGACAATTATTCCAATGAAATCAGTGGCTAATTACTTTTAATATCTAGAGAGATTTTTTTATTTACAATCAAAATATATGGACCAGCTCGCTAGAGCTTTACACATAGTGGTAAACAGAAGAAAAAAAAAAAAAAAAATTAGAGGTCTTGATAAAGTCGGGGTTTCAGCCTTCTTGATGAGGTAGGCTCGCCTATGTGGTAGTGTGATGTTGTTGGTAATGTGTTAAGTGTTAAGAAGAAGCTGTCTGTTAATTTGGTCATGTGTGTGTGTATGTCTGCAACATCGAGTTCTCTATGTATTTGGGTGTTCCTGATAAACCAGGGTGCGTTTAGTGCTGTTCGTAGAACTTTGTTCTGAAATGTCTGTAATCGTTTCGTCAGGCTGTGATCCAGATTGGGCAGGCATATGTCAGAAGAGGTCTCAGAAGCGTTTTATAGAGATTAAATGTCCCCTTTCAGTTAAACAAATGAGTTTTGTAAGGAATTGCTCAAATATATTAAAGTAGAAGAAAAAAATGTTTTTAGCGAAGGGGTCTGTACCTGTGTGTTACATTGTTATTGTGTGGATACCAAAATATCTCAGTAAAGGAAAATATTCCGTTGACAGTTCAAATTCGATATTATGTTTAAGTACCAATAATCGAATCGAATAATATCGTTCCAATAAAATCCACCACTAGATTTTTTTTTTTTTTTTTTAACTTTTTGCAATTTTCTGCACTGATTTTCTTTCAGTTTGGTGCACTAACTACACTCTTACGTCCAGCTTTTTTTTTTTTTTAATTTATTTTCGAAGATTGTGAGGAGGGGAGCTGCCACGTTCAACTTTGAATTAAATGCACTTATAAAATATTAAACGAACATTAAAAAGGATTCCAAGTTTTGAAAAAATTGGTTCATGGAAAGTCGACTGGACCATTTAGATTTGCGAATTTTCGAATTTACTTGAAAACGACTCCAACAATTTTCCTCAAACTTGAAATGCCAACTCTACGGACATAAACCTATCACTTTTATACGGATTAATTGAATTTTTTTTTTTTTTAATGAGGCTCTGGGAAATTTTAACTTAGACTTACTTTTAAACAGCAGTATTGCTGGGAAGTAATAGCAGGCTTTCTAGGTAATGCAATCATATTCAAGCAAATCTTAAGCTCCCCTAATGACCGATGCTTATGGTCTCCGCCGCATATTGGGGTTGGCTGAGAGCAACCAAGGTTGGTGAAAATTCCAAGTTTAGAGAAATTGTGTTTTGGGATTTTTAGGATTTCAATAAGAGAAAAATATGTAAGTATTTGATACCAGAATTTTCTTAAAATAGAGTTTTTCCTTATTTGTGAAAAATTAGTTATTGATAATACAATTCGAATCGATAAATATTGAGGATGTTGGCCACATAGACAAGGATAACACTGTCGGTGATTGTGGTGTTGTAATTGTGTTACCAGGATGAAAGGACGGATTTTTATACAGAGGAATGCTAACCTTGGTTGCAGGTTATGGTATTGTGATTGTAGCACACGGGGTGAGAGATCCATGCCATACGGAGGAATACCTACCATGGTTGAAGGTTATAGTATTGTGATAGTAGCACATGGGGTGAGAGGTCCATGCCACACAGAGGAATGCCAGCCATGCTGAACACTGAACCAACAAGATACTAAATTTGAAGTTAAGTCACAAATTCCACAGTACTATCCAAAATAATAATTTTTATTGGAAAAATGTTAAAAGTAATACATATTGTTAAAATTCGTGAGTTCAGCCAAAAGTAAAAAACCAAAAATAAACAAGATGAATTCTAGCCAACGTTTTGATAAATTTATTGATTTTTTTCAAGGCAAAACATGTATTCTTGTATGTTGTACAGTATAATGTCAATATTGTGTGTAGCTGCCTAACATGTCTCAATTGTGACTGTCAGTCAGTCTTCATGTCTGATGAGGTGGGAGTACTTAGTTTGAATACTGTGTATGAGCTTCCGGCGACTTTTCGTTTTCGAGATATTCTTTAAAACACCACACACACACACACACACACACACACACACACACACACCATTCGCTAAATCTTTTTTCATATTCAGAGGATCCAAAAACATGTATTTCCGTGAAAATTCAACGGTCGTAATACTCCCTCTTACAAGGGGTAAGAGAAAGTAAAAAGTTAGTATTAACAACTGCCAGCAGGGAATACAAACATTGAGGTAATATGTTGAAGATCAATATAAACAAAAAAAGGACAAAGTAAGACAAAATGCAAACAATACAATTTCTATAAACATAACCTAACAAACAAAAAAGTACGAATTTCCTTAGCACCTATTATATATGTAAGATAGGGAGGAGACCGGAGCAGATACGTGAGATAAGAATAAAAACATGGTATTTGAATTTTCTATACAACATGAGAAAAGCAAAGCTATTGGGTGCCTTGATTTAAAGTAGACAGAAGTGACCTTGTCAAGACTGTTCTAGAAGGGAAACAATATCCATCTGAACAAATATATGCGCATATATTAGAGTGGACGTCCAGTGACAGACTGCTACCCTCATATGTGAGTTATTAATGGTCTACTTGAGAGATATGACGATCTGCCATTCCAATTAATCTAGATTTCCACTCACCATCCTCTGTTTTTCTCCTTCAATTTTTAAAATATAATAAAATTTGATGAAACAGGATTAGCAGGTACCACTGTTTTTAAAGACTAACTGGGTGATCAATTGTTGTTGATCTGATTGTTCAATACGAATCAGTAATTGATAGATACTCATGGACAGAGCACTGGATTCATTAAACATGTTATAAATAACTATACATATCTATCACTTCTGTTTGGAACTTTTTCCGGAAACATTCACTTAAGAGAGATTTCGTTGAAGGGGAAGTTATGCTTTCCTCGAAGAAGTCGTTGTATTAACGTTTTTATAAAATAGTTTTCATGAGGATCGAAGGCAACCAAACATGCAGTAAGAATTAGATGTTTGAAGAACATTGTAACTATGTAACTTGTAGTAAGGGAAAGGCGTATGAGTGTTTCACGCCAGATTTTTTTTAGAATGTGCGCGGCAACGACACAAGCGATTTTGAAATGAAAATTTTGGAACTTGAAATGGTAACTGCATTTATAATTTATCGCTTTAGGAAAGGAAGGTGGTAGCGTCTGGACTCTCACACGGAGGTCTCGGGTTCGAATCCAGCGTACTGCCCTCTATAGCTTACTACCCGGTCTGTTGTCTGTAGCTAGAGAAGACTGCTCGAACGCCTGCCATGCGCTATGGAGTCTCCGGCGAACACAATAGATCTTTCAGATCACTGAGGACTAACCCTTAAAAGAATCTAACCAAAAAAAATATAACCTTTCACTTTTAATTAATTCTGGAAAATCTGTGACGTTAAATTTCAAGTGATGTTGGGAATAGATCAAAGGTTATCTTACTAGACTAAATTTCGGTATAATCACATCCAAATACACCTACATACAGATTTAATTTGTGTTCAAACTTGACAAACTGTTGAATCAGGCTGTTGTCATTTATAGGGCAGAGTAGTCATTTGTAGTGTAGAGTAGTTTTATTGGTGCGTGTAGTTGTAGTGCAGAGTGGCCTTTTGGTGAATGTAGTAGTAGTCATTTGTACCGTAGGTGGTCTTTTGGTGTTTTTTTTCCTGGCGTTATTACCCCTAACGTCAGGGAGTTTATTTTTCTATTACGTGTATATACGTAAGTGTACAAAAAGTAAATTTAATTACAAAAAATAAAATATATACATATGTGTACATACGAGTATATAAGTTTACAGAAAACAGAAGTGATAGTGGTAAATTAAGCAGATATTGACTAATTAACAGAAAACAAAAGTGATATTGATAAATTATGAAAACAGTTACTAAAATTCCTGCACTTTTAAATGTTTAATACATTCCATGAAATAGTGGGCAAACTGGCCACTAACCATTTTTTTTGTTCTCCATTTTCCAATATCCGCCATTGGTCAAGATTTTTCTTACAAGTATACTTCTGGCTGGCTCATATTTCTTACAGTCATAAATAATATGATCTACATCTTGCACTGAAGAACCATCACATGGGCAAATATTTGTATCCCAATCCCCAATAAACCTTAGCTGCTTTTCCCAATTAGTTCAACAAACTAGACAGTTATTTGTTATATAGTCAATATGTTTTTCCAATTAAAGAATTTATCAGTTATTACACCCAGATATTTGATCCTATCCACTTGTTTAATTGATTTTCCGTCATAAGAGATATGCAAATTATTATTGAATGCCTTCTTGCCACGATTATATAAGAGGACTTTTCTGGATTAAATTTTAATTTTTTTCTTATTAGACCAGATTAAAATTTATCTGAAGCTGTAATTCGCGAGCATTTCTATTTCAGCCATCTCCTTTCCCCAGATTATTAACAAGTCATCAGCAAATGCTACTGCTTTTACCTTCGAGGAAAAATTTATTTTTAATACTGAATCAGACGTGGGCGTCCATAACCCTGGGCTACAGCAAGAGCCTTGCGGGCATCCTTTGGTCACCCTTTTAGAAACAGTGTTATGATTAGTAAATAAAATGCTTTTCTGGCTGTGAAAGATTCCTGAAATAATTCATAAATGTCTAGGACACCACTGCGATTTCAGTTTGGAAAAATTTCCGCCACCATGCAGCATCAAAAGCCCCTTTCACATCTAAAGTTACAAGCATTACTTTTCTTTTATTTTAAGATGTGTTCCTATGAATTCCTTTACTGCTTCCGTGGTACTAGACTGATATCTAAAACCAAACTGGTTAAGGCTCAGTCCTCCTTCAGAATATAATTTGATCATAATCCTATCTATCATTAATTTCTCTAAAACCTTTCCTCCACTGGTAGAAGACTTGATGGTCTGAAAAGTATGTAATGTTTCTTTCCCTGGTTTAACTACTAATTTGATTTCTGAAAGTCTCCATATTTAGGAAATATCGCTCTTCTTAACCATTCATTATACAAAGTCGTAATTGCAATGGGAAATAATTAAAGACCTCTTTATATATTTCAGTTGTTATGCCATCTAAGCCGGGAGCCTTTTTATTCTTCATATTATTAATAACTGATTCGACTTCATCTTTACAAAATGGAATATCATCTACTGTTACAATTTCTTCTTTACTATTTACTCTTATAAAATTGTGTTCCTCACTGTCACCCAGTACAGTACCTTGAGCAATGCATTTTTCTAATAAATACTCGTAAGTCGCCTTCAGATTTTCTGTATATCTTCCATCTATTTCTTTCTTGTCGTAAACCATTGGTTTAACTTTTCCCATTATTGTTCTGTATATAAAGTCGCACACGTTCGTTTTATTGTAAATGTGGGTGGGTCCGCAATGCTGGACAACATCGTAGAATGCATATTAGTTTTGTTCCTGACCGGTTACGGATTTTCATCCATCGTCAGAGCAAAATCACCTCGTGTAATGAATTCACTTCAACGTAATGTTTCTGTTACATTCACACTTGTTGGTTGTATATATGTGGGGAGGTTATCACCACATAATACACCCCACATATATACAACCAACAAGTGTGGGTGTAACTGAAACATTATGTTAAAGTAAACTCTCTAAGAACTTGGTAAATTTGCTCTGACGATGGATGAAAATCCGAAATCGGTCAGGAACAAAATCAATATGCATGCTACTACGACGGATAAAACACCAGATGTTAATTTTATTGGTTGCATACTAAGCTCCTTTCCAAGTTTCGATTTTAGCCTTCTTAATCATTTCAGTACACATTTTTTCATCTCGTAATACTCTTTTATCCGATTTCCCTTAAACTTTGATTTGTATATGTTCTTTGAAACAATCTTCTCTTCCTATTTACTAAGTTTCTCATTTTAGTCAATTCACTGTTCCACCAAGGAACTTGTTTTCCAAATTTTTTGTTTGTTTTAGCAGTTTTTATGGAATTATTGCAAGCTTCCCTCAAAGTGTTTATAACCATTCCCAAAATTTTATTGAAGTTATTACTGTTACTTTTAATAGATACTGTTAACATACTATCAAGCGGAAAAAATGACATATCCTCAGTGTACAGTAATTTAAAAAATTTTATTTGAACTGATCATTGAAATTTTTACTTCTTACTCCTAGTAAGAGGAAGTATTGTAATCTGTCAAATTTTCGACACCGATTTTTCACCAGAAATATCCGTTTTGAGGTCCCCTGAGTCCAAAAAAGTGGTTTTTAGCAAATTATATATATATATAAACAGCATAGCTCAAAAACAAAAAAACCGTAGAAAGTTGAAACTTGATATCTCGTTCAAGTATCAGCATGGCATCTGACAGTGGGTCATCTGTCAAAATTCCTCAAACGGAAGTACCACTTTACTGGTTGGTTTGTTTACTTTTTGCGCTTTTCTCAAAAATGGCTCCGACGATTTTCTTTAAACTTGCTATATATAAACTACACATACAAAGAGATACAACTATTATTTGAAATGTTTCTCTGGGTAAATTCATTTAAGGGCAGTTATGGGGACGGGAGGGATTACGTGTTCATCTAAAGTACTATTTCAGTTTATTAGACAATTCTGTCATCTAAATAATGTTAATTACAATTGAATATGTTGTTGAAATTCCGAGTTTCAAAAAAATCGGATAACCGGAAATGCGTTTACTCTACCACTTTACTAAATGATTTTTTCACTTTTTCGAAATTTTCTGAAAACTGTCTCAGACGATTTTCTTGAAAATTCGTATATAAACTAACTATACAAAGACCTACAACTTTATTTAAAGCATTTCTCTGGGAAAATTCATTTAAGGGCACTTTTGGAGTAGGGGTGGGGTTATGTTTTTCTCTAAAGTGCTATCATAGTTGATTATACAATTCTATCATCAAAGAAAATTAATTAGAAATAAATAGATGGCCAAAATTCCGAGTTTCAAGAAAATTAGTAAACCGGAAGTGCTCTTTTACTGGACAGTTTTTCCAGTTTTCGACGAATTTCATTAAATATGGTACACAAACTATAAAATTTGTCAATTATAATTTGAGAACTGGAGTAAGAGAAAGTTTTGTGAGTGTTTCACACCAGATTTTTTTTATATTACATTCATTGAGTTTGTAGATCGATCTCTTAGCTGTTGATTACTAGAAAGTGTTGTTCCTTTTTCTAAATCAAATGTTATTAAATTGTCAGAGACATTTTCCGTGATAGCCTGCTTCATTTTGTGGTCACTGACCGGTTTTGGGCGTTCGCCCATCTTCAAAATGCCTTTGTCAGACAGTATGATAGCACAGACTTGCACAGAGCAAAGTCAGTTTACACACTCATTGTAAATCATGTACTCAGTGTAAAATATATCTTTTTATTGTCTAAGATATATCTTGGATTAAATCCATCTTCCGTTAATTCAATTCTGGATTTTGATTATTAATATTAGAGAAAACATTATTAATATCGATTTCCTCCGGAATCTTACTGATGATCATTCTTGGAGAAAATTTCAGAACTTTGATTGCTCCTACGTTATCTCATAACTGTCAATGTCCCCTTTACTTAATCTCTCAGTTAATACTGAACCTTTATTTTTCTTTTGCTAAATTTGAAATTCCTATCTTAAACCTAGAAGGATTATTTTCTTTACGTATTTTTTTAATATCAATCTCATCTTAAATGATTTTATTAATGCTTTAGAGTCGGATTTACTTACTGCTTTTTGTTTGGAGTTTGACTTAACAACTTCACTGAAGGATATTTTTCTTAGAATACTGCATATGTAGAATAAATGCTTTGGAATTCTTTTTCAATTCGAATATTTCTTTCATGAAATCTTCAGATATGGTCTGAAGAACATTCACCGATTCTAAAATATATGCCTTGACTCATTCTTCAAATTTCCACTTTTTTCAGTCACTTTTATAAGTTTTTTAATCGCATTGTTAAAAAACAACATCTTTATTACTTTCTGCCATCTTGTTCCACGGTCTTTTGGTGTATGTAGTAGTCATTTGTGGTGCAGCTGGACGGTGCTCGGTTAGGCTTTCGCCTACAGATTGATCACTAGTAACCTCAAAGATCAGCTATTGTTTCCTCACATTACCGCTTTGGTTGGATATGCTAAGTTTTTATTTTAAAATTAAAAAGTAAAGGAATGTCTGCATTTTCAGGCGCGTTTATTCCAGTTACCTATCAGGAAGTTTTACTTATTAGATGTGACTACGTCAATGTATATTGGAAATAACGCTATGGATGCGTGTTGTCTAAAAAACGTGCCAGTTATCTTTGCAAGATTAACAGCTGCAACTTGGCACAGTTCCATCTATTGATTAATGCAGCCATGTCTTTGTTCCACTTTCGCTTACCTAATGTTCTTCCTCCCCCCCCCCATATATATGTAATCAAAAGGCAAATTATAGAACTATTTGCGTTTTCATAAAACTTTTTTCTTTTCTATTTTTTACCGATAATTCAATTCAAAATTGATTAATCACATAAATAATTTTTTTTTCTACATTTAAGTAACTACTATTCTGCTGTCCTTTTCTAATGATATATATGGGGTAGTTGTACTTTCTTTAACTGCTGCAAAAGGAAGTATTGTGTTCGTGCTTTATTTTCAAAATATTGTGAGATCCTAATTCAAGTACGTTCAAATAGGCCTGTGTCAAAAAAAAAAGTTTGAACTTGGAATTGAATTCTGTTTGCTTTTATCCGAAGAATGGATGGCAAGTTTCAGTCTAAATTCGTCAATCGGATTAATTAGCAATTTATAACATAGTTATAGCGATTTTTTCCAAAATGCTTCCCAAGATTTACTTTAGCTTTTTAAACTTTACTAAACATAGATAGGCCAGTTACTTGTGAAACATTTGTCCTCGAAAATTGGTTTTAGTGGGAAATTATAGCCTTTAGGATTTTACATGTTACATTTGCATACATATGTTAGTCATACTTAGACCTCGAAATTGGTAAATTCCAGCATTTGCCGTAAGAAGCAGAACCGAAAGAAGCTTACAAATGCTCTTTTTGACGTTTACCAAACCATTTCGTTAAATGCCAGAATTTAGAATTACCAGTTAGTAAAAATCCAAAATAATCGGCGGTTTATCAGAGCCTTTTTATCTTCAAACAACAGATACATGGTCATAACTCTCCTAGTTCTGTTCCTGTATCAGAACGCTCATTTCTAGCTTAACTTCGCGCCACAGCAGACGATCAGTTAGTTAGTCTTCTATTATTTTCTTGCTTTCTAGTACATTTGCCTAAAATCGCCCCTCACTATACAATTAGACTTTCTGTGCTGTCCTGGCAGTAGTTTTTTTTTTTTGAGGGGCGCCAACCAATGCACTGCGATTTTACAATCTATTTTGCTATGCCCCTGGGGGCCGCAGGCTGTGCACAGCACCCAAGCAGATGTCCCATACGAACATCGTCTCTACAGCACCTCCATCAGGTTAAGATCCCTAAGGAATCCTAATAACTTGACGGACTGTAGGGATGGTATATTCCCCTACGCCAGCTGGTAACTATCCAGGTTCTTAAATCTCCTCTGGGTGGCAGCCTCGCAGTCCGTTAGGAGATGTACTGGAGTTTCCTCCATCTCCCCACTGAATCTGCATGTGCTGTCACTGCTTCGTCAGGTGTCCTCTGAGTCGATAATGCCCTATGAGGAAACACATAAGAACGCGGAGTTTGTTCTTACTCAGGCCGATGCAGGCCTCTCCGTTGGTTATAATTTCCCAAACAGATCGTTATAATTGCCGCAAATCGGGGAAGGAGTTCCAGAGTTGGGGAGACTTCCCTTAGTCGCCCTCTCCACCACCAGGTGCAGAGATGACAGATTGAGGATAACCTCAATCCCGGCGGTGGAATAAGCTGCATAGCTTCCGTCATGCATAAACATATGAGCCGTTGTCTCTTGTCAGGAATCCTCTTGACTGATGCTACCTAGGTCTTCTTAAACCATGTCACTGCCGTAGGTGATAACAGGTCTCACCAACATGGTGTGCATCCACCGTCGGATATCGGAGGCATCCCCTTCAGGACTTGCCCACCATCCTCCTACAGTCTGAGAGCGCCAGTGGCCTTACTATCAACTAAATCAAAATTTTTGTTCCATTGGCGTTTATTATTAAACTTACCTCTAGGTACTTGACCTCCTTTTTCCATCCTATTTCTGGTGTGGAAGTGTTCTTTTCTAGTTAATGTTATGACAGTGGTTTTCGTTGAATTAATCTTAAACCCCATTGAACCACACCACTCACTAGTGATATCTAGTCCCCTCTGTATTATGTCACAGAGGGCTTCTTCAAACTTCCCTCTAGCAATTATGACGACTTGATCAGCATATCCCTGACAGGAAATGCCGAGGTCCGTCAGCTTGTAGAGGAGCTCATCCAGCATTAGGCTCCACATTACGGGTGACAAAACCCTCCCTTGCGGACAATCCCTAGTAGAACTGGAAATGATGGTTCGTGAGCCCACCATCGTCTCTACCGTTCTTGTGGATAGCAACTCGTTCATCCACCTGGCTATCGTACTGTCCACTTCCCTTCTTATTAAAGCACTACTAACCACCTGTTAGGCGGAGGTGTTATCAGGCGCACCTTTTATGTCCAAAAAGGCACAAATGGCCGTTTCTATGACATCTAGAGTCCTCTGGATTACATCACTTAGCTGTTACAGGGCAGTATCCGTCGGTCTTCCCGCCCGGTATGTATGATGTCGTGGGTGCAAGGGCACCCTCTTCAGAACATCTCCACGGCCTTGTCCATTGTCTTTAAAAGGAAAGACGTGAGGCAGATAGGCCTGAAGGGCTTGGGCTGAGCGGCGTCCCTTTTCCACCTTGGGGATGAACACCCCTCTCCATGGTCTCGGTACATTCCCGAATGCCAAACTACTTTGAGTAATCGGCAGTAGTAGTTAGTAAAAATTTAAAAGAATGATTCCCGAGATTTGCTTTTATAAACTAATAGAGTTGAATAATATTAAATCAAATGTAAAACATAATTGGGAGTTGCTCATTAAATCTATACTACCAGTTTTTTTACCATCTTTCCAGTTGTCAAATCTCTCCACTATAATATAAACCTTATTTTTAGACGTGCATCAACAACAAGTTACTTTCTCTTACTACTGTCAAGAGGAAGTAGTAAGATTGTACAGGGTATTTTCCTACCTGGACAGGTATTTTCCCCCTGTCACCCCTGTATTTAAGTATGTTTGGGCAAATGAGTAAATTTTCATGTTTGAAAAAAGCATTCTATCATTTTATATAAAAGTGCATTAATATAGGTTGCCAACCATCATTTTGCTAATTTAATTGTATTGTACACAATTACTAATTTCGGAATTGGAGAAGTCTGTCTAATGCCAAATAGTAATTCTAGTAATTATTTCCCAATTACATTTATCCAGTTTAAATCATTGTAGATTATATTATGACACTATGTATAATTTTGATGTAAAGAATATCTGTTTATTATGTGAACTCTCCATTCTTAATGAAACTTTACTAGATTTTTTATTTCTCACTGTTCTACATCGCAGCCTATTAGGCCCTATTTGATCGTGATTACTCAATTAAGCTTTGGTCATCTTCTCTTTTTCTACCAAAAGTCTCCCATTCTATTTTTACTTTCCCCTACTTCTAGGAAGAGGAACTATTGTGATGGTGTCAAGTTTTCACCGGAAATGTCTTAATAGTTCTGTGTCAAATGGTGCAAACCGCTTGAAAATCTGACCTACTCCGTTTCACAAAATCGTGACCCAAAATAGCTTACTTTTTATATGTATTTATTTATAGAACAGTTCCCATGAATATACGAGGTGTGTAAATTAAGTAATGAGACTGATTTTCTAGTGTTCAATCTGGCAACACTGGAGACGCGGCGCATGCGTGGTAGGGTAAGTAAACATCTGATACACGTCCAGTGCAAATTTGAAAATGCTAGAGTTGTTGCACTGTCCGTAGTGACTTTTTTTTGTGAGCAAGGTTTTTTCAGTGCGTTTTAAAAATGAGTGACATCAATTACGAGCAACGTTGTGCTATCAGGTTTTGCTTCAGACTTGGGCACAGTGCAACGGAAACGTTTGAAAAACTGTGCCACCTCTGCCAACACTGGAGACGCGGCGCTGCGTGGCAGGGTCAAGTTAAACATCGGTACACGAGGACACACAATGTTGTTTGTCGAGAGGCCACCGGTTTTTAGGTGGTTTAAGTCGTTGCAGAAAGGAAGGTGAATCAATTGAAGACGAGCCTCGCAGCTGAAAGCCTTCATCTTCAAGACACCCGACGATAATGTTGCAGAATCCGCGATCTCGTGCGTCAGATTCGTCGTTGACAGGTCGATGATCTGAACCGTTAGGACAGATGCCGAAAAAGAGTCACGCCTGTGAGACCAAACATCAAAAACAAGTGGTGTTGCATCACGACAATGCTCCGTGTCACACCGCGATTTCTATTAATGAGTATTTGGCCAGTAATAACATTCCTGTGGCTCCTCAGCCTCCTTATTCACCCGACTTGAGTCCATGTGACTTTTTTTTGGTCCCCAAATTGAAAAATCACCTCAAGGGACGTCTTTTTGGAACATTAGAGAATATTCAAACAGCTGTAACCGACCAACTGAAGTCTATTCCAGTATCCGAGTTCCAGCACTGCTATGACGAATGGAAGAATCGTCTTCAGCGTTGTGTGGCTTCCCAAGGTAGTTACTTTGAAGGGGACAATGTTGAATTGTAATTTTATTTGAATAAAAAAAAGATAAAAAATCAGTCTCATTACTTAATTTACACACCTCGTATATGGGTCTCCGCTCCCCTGGCGCCTTTGTCACTCAAACTCCCGGGAAGTGGGCTCTTCCTTCCTGCCGCCTTTGCCGTTCCGCCCTCCGCCCATCCCCTGTGGCGCTTTCAGCGGCCCACTCCTTTCCTCGTAATATACTCAAGAAAATTCTGTGTCAAATGGCGCAAGCCGCTTGAAAATTCGTCTAGCCGAATTTACACAAAAACATGAAAAAAACATGACTGTTAACGAAACAAAAAATTGCTCATTTTTTTATGTAGCTATGTATAGGTAGGTTCTATCTCCTTTGCCCTTTTCCGACTGAGCCTATGCTTAACCTTTTTGTAATTATAACATGACAGTATCTTGAGTTGTTACAGGTACCATTTTTCTCAACAACTCTAGCTTGCTAACGCTGGTTTTTCATTATAATCGAAAGTTGTGCGACTTCTCTGGAGTAAAAGTAAGCCGGACGTTAATCTGTCTCCTCATGCGCAGACCTCTTCAAGGTAAACTCGGATTTTGTTAGCTTTGTGTTCCAATTGGATAACTTTCCTTACTATAAGAGAAAAGTGTATTTCCAATGAAAAGTCAATTTCGAAGGTTTGACACGATATGCAATCAGTAAAAATATTAAGAGAATTTATAAAACATTAACGTAATATTTCGCAACATTGTTATATATGTCAGCTGACAGGTTAGATCTGTTATTGCATGTCACTTCAAACGGAAGAGAATAAAAAAAATAAAATCACTTTTCAGTTGAGAAGTAGACACGATATAGTTACACATTTAGACTGTCTGGTAGCTTCAGATGTGAACTATTTTGTGCATGTCGTGCTCCATTTACATTCACAAAAATTGTTTATCTCTGATGTTAACCATTTACTGTCGTTTAACTTACACCGCTATGATAATATTGAACACAACTTGCAAACAACATGTTTTGAATGAATTTTTATCAGCAGTTTTATAATTTATATGAAATAGTTACTGATGCTAAAAATCATTTTCACCAAAGATGTTCGTTCACATGAACCCAAAATGGCTAACATACAAACTACTTCTAATCGCCTACATACTATTGTACCGAGCACTCATTTCGACAAATAATCTTATTAGATCATGGGCTCCTTTCTAGATTCCTTTGATTATGTTAAGAAGTGCACTAAGCCTTGCTACCACTGCGACCTCGGTGAAATCTCCTCTAAATTAGAGCACGTTATTTAACCCTCAGTTCTAATAAGGTTCATCAGGGAGTCAACGGTTCTCTCATGAATGAAGACGGCTTAAGTTTTTCTTCCTCAAGATTCGGAACTTCAGTACGCCCAGGGCCTCTAATAGGAGATGTTCTGGTACTAAATCAGGATATGAACCGCGGAGTGACTCAAGAAGTACCTAATTTTAGATATCGCCTAATAGGTGCAAAAGAAATGTTTACAAATGGCCCTTAAGCAGACCATTCATCATTCGGATTGTTCCGCGGTTCTGAGAACAATGTCTACATTTATATATTTACCGGCTAAAAATTCCGGCCACTTAAAAAATTACATTTAATAAATAATATAATATTGTCTGTCTGGTCTGTTTTCACCAGTTATTTTGTTTTCGCAATTAATAGTTAACATTTTTAGAGTAAATTGGTCTTTGTACCATTACAATTCTGGAATTAAAAAAATTAAATAAAAAATGTTTACTAGTTTGTGTTCATTTATTATCAATTTCTTTATTTTTATTCAGTTCAAATTGATTTTTATTTGTTTTACGTCGCTTTAACTTGTCCCTTGACAAAGAAAATTAAAATTAAAAATTCGAATTTCAAAATATCCTTTAGTGCCGAAGATGTCGCACATGCAGTAGCACTTATTAATGACGGCCCCTGCATCAGATATGGAGCCACTGTTATTGGTGTTCCCTACCAAACTCTGCGAGATGCAGTGCAGCGTTACAGAGAAACAGGCTCATACTCCAGAAGACCAGGCTCAGGGCGTCCAAGGGCCACTGAACTGCGGGAGGACTTTTTTTTGATTCTGACAGTTTTACGAAATTATCTTCTAACAGTGGAAGCACTTCATCGCCTCCAAGAAGTTCGAAGTGTTCAAATTTATGAGAGGACATGTTGTTGTGAGGGAGATTGAATGAGCTAGGTTTGATGGCTTTTCGCCCCACAAGAGGGCCAGAACAAACCAGGGAGCACCGAATTTCTCGCCTTGAGTTTGCTCGGCTACACGTCCATTGGTCTATCGAGCATGGGCAAGAGTATAGTTTTCTGGCACTTGCCTTAAGAGCTCCAGACGGCCTTGAACGAAAGTGGAAGAGCAGAGGTGAGAGATTTGCACATTGCAATTTGGTCCTCACTAGGCCTTTCCAACGAGGCTCTCTCATTGGTGGTTTTGGCAGGTATCAATTCACAAAGACCTACGGAGTTAGTGATCGTTCGAGGAAGTTCCATGACTGCTGCCCGGTATTTGGCGGATATACTGCAAGTACATGTGGTCTCTATCATGCCGGGGATAGGTGAGGAGTTTGTGCTAATGCTCGGTAACGCTCGCCCACATACAGCCCACACAGTGCAGGCCTTTCTTAATAACCATAATGTTGACTTCCTAAACTGGCCTGCCCGTTCCCCTGACTTAAATCTCGTGGAGCATCTGTGGGATATGCTTGAAAGTCAGATAAGAATTGGAGAGTCCTTCCTGGGACGCATCAGGAGCTATAAAGGGCACTGAGACGAATGAGCTCTAATCTCACAGGACGAAATTTCCCGCTTGATTGAGAGCTGTGCCGAGGCGCCTAGAAGCTGTGAAAGGCAAGAGAAGGTTAGCACCATCGGTATTAACTCCATCCCACTCAAAAATAATGTAATATTTAAAAAAAAAAAAAAAGAGGTAAATAAAATTTTTTAGATTCACTTAACTTTTTCAATTAATTATTTTAAATTTCTTTTACAATTCTATTTATTTGTTTTATTTTGAAAATCAGTTAACCTATGAAGGATAACAATTATTATAAAATTGAAAACTATACGTAGAAATTGTAAATTTTCCAAGTGGCCGGAATTTTTGCCGGTGAGTGTATATATGTTCGTTTACGGACATAGAACATCTAATTTGTTTGGATATATATTCCTAAATTACAGGAACATTGTTTTTCTATGGCGGTTAGGTTATAAGATATAACAGCACAAGATTGTAACCTGCTATGATGTTCTGATTCAGTCGTGTGATAACTTGAAAATGGCCGGGGTCTCAGGCCGAAAACTCATTTATTTTGAATAATAAACTTTTCTTCTTTTTTTTAAAGTGGACTGTCATATAATTCCTTGTTAACCAATATATTTTATAAATTTTTTATTGCACTAAGAGAAAGTGGTGTGAGTAGGTATATCTGTCTCACCCGATTTTTACTTTCTCTTATTTTCTACAAGATAAATGAGATTTGCCAATTTATTTATCTTGCTTACAGCAAATTAGCAAATTAGACAAAGATTTGACACAAGTGAAAGCTTTTTTATCATGGCGAACAATATAATGTCTGTTGTTTAAATGTTTAGATTTGGTTTTGTGTGAAAACATTTGCTTAATGCAATACACCATTGTTCCATAAACAAACTAACTTCGTACACTTGGTTTTACATTGCTTTTGTAAGGGTGATGTTTTGTGTGTTTTTTCATAATTGGCCTGTCGCTGGGTTTGAACATTGTTACTGGTGGGCCCGCTAATATGCTGGCTTAACCCCTGCTTCAGCCTTGAAATATAATTTTTATTAATGGTTCTATTTAATGTACTTACTGCCCGCTAGCATTACTTCATATTTCTACCACTAATTTACTTCAATATAAGAGTAGTATTATAATAAACAAAAAAGAAGCATGCGAAGTTCTTCTGTGTTGGTCTTTGTCAACAACACAATCAATAAATTCAATCAATCAGTAGAGTGCGTGATAGAAACTTTTTAAGTGCAAATCAGCGCCTCTACACAAACTTGATGAGCCAGTCGTGTCGATGGAGGAACATCTGAAACCGATCAGAATTAATGAAAAGAAGCATGCTATGACGGATAAAATCTCAGACATTATCCAATCTTGCGGATCCAAACCATACATTCTAGTTGGCTCCATTATAGCACTCTTTATAACGGGGCTTACATCACCTAAGATATTTAGGCCTAGTGGATGAAAATTCCCCCACAAAGTTATTTAAGTAGTTTTTAAATCCCCCACAAAATATATTTTAAATTTCTGATAAAAAAAAGTATTAGACGTTAAATTAAATATTTGTTTAATAATAAAATAATAGGGAAGGGATTAGCTCAGACGCTAGCGCTAGCCCATCGGACTCCCACGCGGAGGTTACGGGTTCGAGTCCAGCTGTGCTCCCCTTAGACTTTTTCTTTCTAGGAGTCTCTACAGCTCACTGACCGGTGATGGACAGTGTTGCCTTAATGAGAGAACACTGTCCAGAGGCCGGCAGTGCACTTGAGAAGGCTTCGGGCGCCAATGACCATAGATGTTGACGCGCCTTAACTTAAAAAAACAAAAATTTGATGAACTTTAAAGAATTAATATAATAATGAAAGGAGTGGTATTATCTTGAGAGGATTCGGGTGCGAGTGGCCGTTTATTGCTGGCTCAGTTTTCTTGCCCTTGGATCCCGCTAAAAAGAACCGTTTGCTCACAATGTTATTCATCATTATTAATTTTGTGCACGCAAGTGAGAGGAGAGATGCAGTTCGATTTAGATCAATTAATTTGTTTTTGTGTACTATTTTTATTATCGTTTACTGGTTAAAGTGTAAGTTTTTTACAACTGATGATGTTGGAGCAGTAATGTTTTAACTTTGTTCGTTTTCTCAATAACAAATTGAACTATTTCTTTTTTTTTTGTTCTTACTTGTTATTCATAGTAAATCAGATGGTACTCTTACTTTTTTAATAACTTACTAAAATGAGTATTAAATTTAGTGGGCTGTGACTTTATAATTGGGCTTATATAAATCACTGATATTGAAGTAATTAGGTGAATATTTTGGTATCATTTCTAGACATACAGTTGGCCATAATCTCAATACTTGCTGTCATATAGCAGTTGGCCAACGACAAGCCACGGCCAATAAAATTCTACCTACATTCCCTCACCGCCCCTTCTCATCTTTTTATAAACTATGTATATGAAGGTTTATAAGAATACACTTAAATTTAATGTCAAATGTTAAATTAGATTGTTACATATTACTTCATACTGCTTTCTACTAAATTGGTGCTTTCATCATTACAATTTTTCGTGTATTTGATTTCATTCAACATTAAGTTGTTCAATTTTTTAATTTGCCCCTATTTCTGGTCAGTTTAGTTGTTGTTAAGATGCGGAGAACTGGCGATCTAGTTAGCTATTTAGCTATCCAGACACGAAACACTAATCCAGATTGAATTTAGTGCCTACTTGTAGTTGTGCTACGACACAGTCATTGCCCTTGTATCTTTAACATTAAATATCTATTTCTGTTTAATCGAGTAGTTTGCTCATATATATTAATACTTATCTACATCCTTCCATTAAAATAGTTTGTTCAAATAACTAGAAATATGTATATATGTTTCTAGTAATATATCACACAAATATAGAACATAACTATTTTAATGGAAAGATATATATACATATATAATTATCTCAGAGAGGAAATAAATATTTCTCTATAGATAACGAATTATCTGTTATTAGCAATTTGAAAAGTAGTTAAATCATACTTGAGTAGACAAATTTCTTCAGCCTTATAAAGTGTTTTACAGAAATGTTGCAATAATCGGAGTCTGGTTAATGTTTGCTCTCCTGTAAATGCTTCAGGAAATTTACTGATATTCATTGAAGAAGGATCTTCAGAATTGTTCTCATTTATATACAAGATTTGTTACCTTCATTATTACTGCAGTGTTAAAAGAATTATTGCAGTATGGTGTCAAATTTTCGAAATTGAGTTTTTATTGGAAATATTAAATCATGTTTTGTTAGAAAGAAAAAAGTCCGGTATGAATTATTTGTCCCACTACTACTCTTATTGCTATTATTTTTTTTTATTCTACTTGACAAACTTCAAAATTCTGTAAAATTATTGTCCCTATTATTAGCTAAAATTATGGGTAGGAACATAGTGAAGGCATCAAGCTTCTGCTGCCTGAATATATGTAGAACATAGCAGAACTCTCCATTACCACCCAACAAAACTTATAAAGGCGGTTTGGAGTAAACCTTAAAGTCACAGTTTCCAAAGATACCTCCAAAATAAAATGCTAAGGCAAAATGTTTCAAGTAAAAGTGTTCTATAAATGTCAAAAGTGTTCAAGTAAAGTGTTCAAGCACTATCTTCTAAAAATGTGTATTTAGATTTAAAGAAGATAGTGAAAGCCACTGTGAGATAATTACGCAATAATCGAAATATTATTCTCTAAAGTGGCACTTCCATTTAACAGATTTTTTCTAAGTTGGATTGCTAGCAATGCATATAATGGACCTTCATATAATATAGATGGGTAAAACCATTCATTATATTGCATAACGATGCACTCCCCAAGAATCCGCCAAAAATAAATTGTTTGGAAATATTGTAGTTAATAAACAAGGTTGGTCTCTCTGCAAGCACGTTCAGAACAGATAATTATTAGTACGATTATTATTATTAGGGGAAGGTCAAACCCTGCGCTATCCTAAGCTTCCATGGGCCCATATAGCTACCCCGGACAAAAGTCTGAGCCCGGGTTTCACCCACCTAAAAATTACCCAGTCCGAACAAATCGGACCGTAACCTTAAAAGGGCATAGTCTATACATCTCCCACCGACATCCTGTTCCAGCCAAAGGTCCTGGACCTAATTTGCTCTCAGCCCAAACAATCCATCATGAGATGTATGGATGTTTCCTCCTCCGTCTCACAAACCCTATCTATAAAGCGGGTCCGGCATGAGCTCTATTGTATAGATATGTCTCTTTAAGCCGCAATGCCCAGTGAAGAAACCAACCAGATGCCTCAGGGAGGTCCGTGAAAGTCACAGCACCCCTTTAATTAAAGCCCCTCCAAACCCCCTATGAGCATCTTAGACTGCCGACAACCCACTGTGCCCAGCCGTAGGGATGAGTGCTGTATGAAACTGCCCCTGACTGGAAGCGTGACAGACATGTGCCAAAAGACACACCAACAGCAGGTTCGGGGCCAATGAAAGGGAGAGAGGTGCCAAATTTGGCAAACCAATCCACCTCCTCATTTCCAAAGATACTCATATGACCTGATATCCAGACTAGAAGTACATCCTTCAAAGAAGAAAGCTCTTCCAGCTTTCAGAATATTCTAGTACCAACTTAGAAGGGAAGACGCATGAACGCAGCGCCTTCAACGCAGCCTGGCTATCCGAGAAGATACAAACACCTCTCAAGTTAGTGTTGCACACCCTCTCATCCAAAATACAACAAAGAATAGCATAACCCTCAGCCTTTAAAAAGTGGTCCATTAACCAAGAGATACCGCCAAGTGTTGGTTTCCCTTTCAAAATAGACCGCAGCTCCAGACCTACCATCCACTCTGGAACTGTCCGTGTAACATCGGAGATAATTATCAGGTATAACATCAGATATCAGACAGACCCAATCTTAACCAATCTTCCCTAGAAGGTAACCTGATACTGTAAGATGATTAAAAACAAATGTCTTCAACACTATCAGAGGTTCCCATCTGTAATAGGAACTTTAAAAGCATCACGCGATGAATGGTACAATGACCATATTGGTTGCCTTGCCAAAAACCTGGCTGTTTAATTATATACAATCTTTCATTGCCATGTTTTTCACCTCCACAAAGAGCGGTGGGATTCCCAAAAAGTCTCCATAGCTGCGGTTGGCTGGTCCGAAATGCACCAGTCACCGCCAGACAAGCCAGGCGTTGAATATTCTCAAGCAGCTATCTAGCGGATGGATCATATCTCACTGGGACCCACCAACCATAACCGCATATAGTAACTCAGGTTTAATAATCCTACGATAGATCACAAAAACATCTTGGGAGTAATTCCCCAGTTCTTACCTCCTTTCGACATTGCCAAAAGGAAATCATTGCTTTCCGATGCTGTGTCTTAACATGTTCCAACTAGTTCAATTACTTCTCCAAGGAACTTCACCGGTTTACTAATCTGTATAGCAATGCCTAACAACTTAGTAGGTGTAAATCCTACTATCTTCCTTCTACGAGTAAATAGAATTAGCTAGGTCTTATTATGGTTAATAAGGAGACCTTTAATCATGTGTCCAACGATATACCATGTTGAGGGCGCTTTGTATTAAGTCTGAAAGTAAACAGACAACGTCCCAACAATAAAATTATAGCACCATCATCGGCATACGCTTGCACATAAAATCCTGATGAATTCAGGATTCAACAGGTTATCCATGACAGCACACTACAGATTTGGTGGAGACAGCCCCCTTGAGTTGAGTCCATTCTCTCCCTGCTTGTACTATCATAGTGTACAAGCCCACCAAGAGAAGTTGTGTGACCCTACTCCTTAAATAGACACCTATCCAGTACCTTTCCCATCTTTTCGTATTAGGGGCCTCAAACGATATTCTATCAAAGAAACCCCCTAGGCATATTCTTCTATCTCGATAGCAGCTTCAATCCTTTCGACGAGACAATGTAAAGCAATCTCTGTCGACTTACTTATAGCATACGCTGTTGATTAGGATGGAGTGGATGATCCTTAATGGGCAGTCAATAATATACCTATCCACCAACCATTCCAAAGTTTTCATAAGGAAAGATATAAGAGTAATAGGTCCAAATACCTTAGGGTCAGAGTAGTCCATAAGGCATATTAACAAACATTAAGCATCCTTTAAAAACCTTAACAATACCTTCGTAAGTACATCCTCACCATTTTGTAGCAGACAAGGATAGACCCCCATCTGGTCTGGGCGAATTAGAACGTGAGAAACTTGGTACGGCCTAAACCATTCTATCTTGTTGACTACCTCATCTAAGCGGTTACGTCACCAGGTTCTAACCTCCTTCCGCCCACCACAAACGAAGCAGCCAAATTTATTCCTGATTATCCGGGAAGTGAGTATTAAGCAGAAGCTGTAATGTCTCCCTAACCCCCTCTGTAAAGGAGCCTTCAGGGTACCTAAGTGACTGTCCTTATCCTTACTAAGAATCCCTACCAGCCCAGATGATTCTTGGAATGAGTTTAAATCCTCGCAATAGGATCTCCAGGAGTTCTCGTGGCTTTCCTAAGAGCATATTTATTTGCTTTTTTAAAATTATCATAACTGTCCCATGATTCCAGGGAATCAACAAGGATAGCCTTCCTGAATGAACCCCTAACCTGTCTCCTTAGTTTTTCCTATGAAGAGGACCACCAGGGTCCCCCTACTGCCATTAAGCACCTTGAGAGGACAGGATTCCTCTAATGTATTCATGAAGAATACCAGGCTCCCTTTCCAATCCCGTTATGCCAGCGATGGCTTCTGATTGGATAATAATTTTATCTCCCAGTATTCTAGAATATTAACCCCATCCGCTCTTCTAGGAATGCTGGAGATAGCCAGTATGATTGGATCAATCCCCAGACTAAACTTAATAATCCTATGATCAGAAATGGAAGCTTCAGGATTTACTCTCCAGTTCTTAATCAATCCACTAATATTCCTAGAAGCAGAGTAATATCAATAACCTATTTTTAATCCTGGTAACAAAAGTCGGTTCAGAACTTTCATGCAGGACCTCGAGCTGTGAGCATTCCAACAAGTTCATAAGAGCGCGACCCCTACCATTGGTGTCGCTGCTCCCCCAGACAACGTGATGCGCATTCGTATCACATCCTATAATAATAGGTATATTGTTGGCGCCTGAAAACTGAACCAAACCCATCAACTCCTGAGGAGGAGAGAGGGACCATGGGGGAAGTAAGGCGAAGCCCACCGCTCTCACCGCCACCAAATCCCGAGAGTAGAACTGACGAAGCAGAACAGCATCGACATCCCAACTGGCATAAATGCATGACCTGGGAATGCCATCTGCCATCTGCCACAATCAGTCTGCCATTAGCTATATCTAGACCACGAACTAAGGTATAAGGTTCTTGTATAGTCAAAGTGCAATATGTATCCAACTTAGCAATACAACGGCATAGATTAGTAGTTGCATCTTTGCTGTGCTGCAAATTAATTTGTATCATCTCTACTCCGTAAACTGCCATAATCAGAAGTCAACCGTGCAAGAGGTTGGTCCTAATGTACCTGGTAGGTAGCACAAGTGGCTGAAAGAGAAGAGAAGAAAAGAAAAGAAAAACAAAAACGAAACTAGAGTGATGTGTTGGACTGCAAGGCATGCTGAGGGAACTTGCCTCTAGCGAAACCTCCGTCCTCAACCACCAGGACTTCCTTCCCCCAAGACACAGGTATTCACACACGGCAAACTTGTGGGTGGTACCAGCACGTCCCCCTGGCGTGTAATATTGGTATAAGTGTGCAGCGTTAAGGCTTTTAGGTGTAATTGATGTAGCATGAACCTCCCGCAGAGGCCACGCAGCAAAAGAATTCGCTGCAAGGGATTCAGGCCGTACATAAATTATGGCGCCCAAACAGAGGGTAGAGAAGTTTCCACCACTCACACTCCAAGCGAGGCACCACTGCATGCGTTTGTTAGTGTATAATTGTAGGTACGTGGGAGCGCTATGTTCCCAAATAGCACGAAGGTTGGTTTATATACCTTTATAGCCATCCAGCTTCCACAAAATTGAGCGCAGGTATTTCCAGGGCCTCGAGGAGGACGCGCAGGTTGGACATGAATTAGGTTCCGTGATAGGATATCTGTCTCTAGAAAGATAGGGATGTTTCACCCTATGTGACTAATATTACTCCGTCAAACCATTTGGCTTCCGTGTGAAGATATAAATTAATGCGAAATGTCCACGAGGCTCGAACGTGTCATTCACCTGGCAACCGACAAGAAGTTGTCCACTTGGAAAACATCCTCTCCTTTTCTAGAACAGATCTTGCACGGGAGGTGGACTGTACATATGGGACTCATTCTCACAATGCCGCTGTATCATTAATAAACGTCCAAACCCTATTCTGAATTTGGATTTCAAGTTCGGACATGCCATATTTGAAAACCGGGTTTGTTAGCCGCACAGAGGCCTAACTGTAAGTTTACTTATTTTATAGTTTTTTGCGATTTTTCGAAAACATTTCTAAATTACTTAAAAATTTGCTCACTTTAAAGTTTGTTTATTGATTGTGTGCTAGGGGAGCCGCGACGTCCGTATGTCCTCTTTTGGATTCTAAAGTCATGCACTTTAGCCACTGAACAAGCCAAGAATGAGAGAAAATTATTGTTTGGTCTTGTGTATGATAGGAAAACGTGATCGCTTGACACTTAGTAATGGTGCCAGGAATTTATATGACAGTCCATATCTATTTCGCCCTAGATCTGACTTGATACATATAACTGTGCAGTTGGATAGCAAGAATATCTCTGTATAGTTCTGATTTATAGGAAAATTGTTTATTTGAATCATATTTAATAAATTTTAAGTCTAATTGGCTTTTACGTTCTGAGAAGACCAGTCTCAGGTATTTAATACTTGCTCTTATTGATGATGTTAGAAAGCGAACGAGTCGACATTGTTTTTTTACGGGCTATACATGTTTTGGAAACAAATTTTTAGCCAATAGTCTCTTCTCCCTCTCTCCTCTGTATCATTGTGTGTGTGTGTGTGTGTGTGTGTGTGTGTGAACAGAACAAAATATCTCTGAAACTAAAATCGCCGGCGACTGAAACTTGAAATTCCTAAGTTTAACCTTCGCAGCTGACACGAAGGTTCTGATCAAAATCTGGTAAACAGAGTACGACAGTTATTTTTACCACTGCTTTGCAATGTTCATGAAAATGGCTTCAGCATACCTTGTTTGGAATATTTTTCCAAGAAAATTGATGTTTATAAGGAACAGGAGAAGCTGCAACTTTAAGCTTGTCTTCCAAGTTCTGCTTTCGTACAGTGTGTTTGTTCCACGGCGTATGTAATATTTAGGCATTATATGGAAAAGCTTTAATATATAAGATTGCCGGAAAAATGTCTCACGTAAAAGTGACAGGTTTTCCCAGCAATCTGGATTCTAGCAGTGTTATTAGGATTTATGAATTGTTTTCAAGTTATGTTGGGATTGAAGTGGCGTTTTCTGTGCTATATAATGTAATCGCATTCAGATGGGAACTTGGCCTTATTAAACCCTTTTATAATAAGTTACTTGCCAAATTTCGACTTTGAAGTAGAATTGTAATCAATTATTGCAATAAGAGAAGTTCGTATGAGTGTTTCACACTGAATTTTTCAAGTGACAGCTAGATTTAGGGCGCCTATTTGTTGTAGATTTGAAGAGTGATTGTATGAATGTTATGTGTTATATAAATAAAGCCTTTTGGTCTTAAATATAAAATATGTTGAATTGGCAGGTTGGTGCTAGAAGTGTGAGGTAGAGTGTAGGGAAGTAATGATTGGCCGTGGGTCACTAGGTCAGTTTGCTGGCTACTCTATTATTGTAACCTAGAGCCTTACTTTCTGCCACCTCCAACCAACTGCCAAGTTGAATTACTTTTTTAAACTTATTTAAATATTTATTTGGGAACTTTATTATCAGTTCCCAATTTCTGTAAAAATAGCTGCCTTACTACTTCGAATTATATTCTCAGTACTTTACTTTTTTGAAATCTTTTTTACCATGTAAGGGGAAGTATTGCGATGTCCCAATTTTTTTAAATTGAGTTTTTCACAGGAAAGACATGTTTTGAAATTGTGTGAGGACGGAAACAAATATTTTTATCGAATGGTCTGTGTTCAGTAGTATGTCTGGCGGTTGGTTTTGTTTCTCTTCTCATTCATACACGTGCCCCACTATATCCGATTATTGCTAATCCATGCTTTCCCGCTAACTTCACTGATTACCAATTCTTCTTTCCATCTTATCTATTCATTTTGCCCGCTCACTCACTTCCCTATTACGCTTCTTTAGTGTTTATTACCAGAAATATTTACATCATCTTTTCTAACTTACGCTTTCGTTCTCCCCCTCTACTTTCGTTCTCCCCTACGCTCTAATTCTACGCTTCTGTTTCTGATGTAGTGCGAGTCACTAGTGCTTTATAATTTGCTTCTTCTGCTGGTGATATTTATTTTCAACCTGCTTCCATTATTCGCAATTGGTTCAGGCTTGCTGAGCGTCACCACTGCTAATGTGCTATACCATAGATCCACGATGCTGCATCTTCTTCGAGCTAACTTTAGCTTTACACATACATCTAGATTGTATGAATGAAACAATCTTTCAATCAGTATTAATGGATCAAATGTGATTACATCTTAACAATCGTTCCATTATAGAAGGCCATAGATCTAAGAACTTGAAGATCCATCGTGCTCCCCTTCACTTGGCATTCAGATCGCACCATACTGTTTTTTTAAGCAGCTTCTTTTCTTCATTTCCAAACATTTGGGTTATCAAATGTTTTGTAAGTAGAATATGGCGGATTGTACCATATATAAGTGTGTGTTTATGGTCCAGGTGAGCCAGAGTTGGCCTGGCCTGTGGGTAAGGTAATGTTCTTGCACATCTTTTCAGGCGCCAAGTAAATAGCTAGTCTCGACATTACTGAATGTTTTTCGTTTTGTGTGTTATGTGGAAAACTGTTGTAGTTAATTTCTTCAACTTTGCTTACTAATTAAAACTTATTTAGGTCTCATCACTTTTATTTGAAGGATTTTTCTTGTAAAATTGATTTTTGAAAATTAGTTGTGAGAGAGTGGTGTCATCAATCTTGCCACTAAATTAGCTGTTCTATTGATGAACGGTTCTGCCACTTTTATGATATAAAATATGAACATTTATAAAATCCCCAAGTTTGAGGAAAATTGGTCACTTTTTTAGACTTGTAGGATTGCAGTCAGAAAGATCTGTGACTGGTCCGTATCATAGTTTTAATTAACAAAATAATGGCTTTGCCTTTAACGTGCACCAGGGTTTATTTATTACGTATGTATTGCAGCCACCAAAGCTGCAAATTATCACATAAAATTATCTCTGATTTAGCAATTTAGTTTAATAGTTACACGCTTCATGTTGTTCACTTATTACTAATTAGCCGCGTTAATTGCAATATGCGGGCAGTGTTGTAGATTAGTCAGAGAGGTAGTTGCAAGTGACTCAACTATTCAACTATCAGCTGGCCACCTATTATTGCAGTGAGCTCATTTAATGCTGTCCACTCTCTCTGTATATTATATCGACACATTTTCTAACGTAGTCTTCCTACTTTTACATTCGTCAAATCGATTTAGTTTGCACATGAAAAATGAAATTTATATTTTCAAATTTATTATAAGACTACATTAAATCGTCTGATTAAAAACCTGAGCATTATTGACATTTTTGATTAAGAATCTGTACAGTTGAACATTTACAACTTCATTTATTGCAAAACACTAGGGGTGTTCAGGTTGTGACCACGTCAGTGTTTTGGTATAAATCGATATTTCATCCATATTGCAATAGACTTGGTCTATTATAACAAATTATGAAGCATCCCATAGACTAGTGTTTCGCATAACAATGGCCGCGAAAGCCTGAGAGAAACACTTTGTTGTTTGCACATGAACTTTGGACAGCATCAATATTATTGCAGCCTTTTACAAATAAATTACTTTGTAACTTATTGGTTATGTTCGGACTCTGTTAATATCATTAAGTACAAAGACAGTTGGATAGTGGGAATTATTTTTGCTGTTTAAGGGTGCAAGTTTTATATGAATGTGAATGATTGAGGTATACCACAGAATGATGTGGCAGCATCTCAGTCATCTCTCAGCAAAACTTATAACGACGAGTTTTTAGTATTTGAATTATTTTGTCCTGTCTCTCATATACATGAAACACACACCCATATATTATATTGTATATGTAACATACCGTTTGCTAAAAATTAGAAGACGTGTGATTGTTTGCTCTGCGTAAGCAATCACAAAACAGTTGATTAATGTAAATATATGGACTCCCGGACATACTGGGATCAAATACAATGAAGCAGCAGACAAGGCCGCTAAAAAAGCAGCAACAGTAGACCCCCAATATGAATATGTATTGCCGGATGATTGGAAGAATGTGTTGCGTAATAAGGCGTTATCACTGGGGAAGCAGGTCTGGAAGCACTCCCATTAACAAATAAATTAAGAAATAAAGCAATAACAATGAAATGGATAACTTCATGCAGAGACTCACGCCGCGAAGAAGTCGTATTGGGAAGTTTGAGGATTGGTCACACAATGCTTACTCAGGCTATATTTTTTGACGGGAATACTTTTGATACTTGCAATGTCCAATTAACAGTCCAACTTTTTTCATGGAATGTTTGAAATATGCATCCCCTAAAGGTAAGGTAAATATCAGTAAGAAAGAAATACTGGAGGATAACAAAGAAAGTGTAGGGAAAACATCCCAATATCTAAAAACTATATATATTCAACTTAATATGACGCTGTGTGAGTGTGTGTGTGTGTGTGTGTGTGTGTGTATGTTTATGTTTATGTATGTATGTATGAATGGGCCAGTCCCGAGGCAGGAGTGCAAACTTCCAGTCTTCCGGGGACCTCTTCCCCGCTTATCTTGGGGAGCCGTTGAACTTTGGAGGGTCGGGTCTGTGTCGGAATGTATTTATTAGGATGAGTGTTTTTGGGTGTGGGTGTGATTGTTGGAGTGCGTATGGTGTGAATGTGTTGGTATGAGTGTGGGTGGATACGTCGTGGATGGTTTTCTTTATCTTGGATTGGGCATTGAATGAACCTCCGTTTCTTTAAGAGAGTGGTAGTTTGTGAAAGGATATCCAATTTAGATATAATGTAGTGTTGTACGCAATTAGTATATTGTCATTGAGGATGATTGTCAGGTGCGAAAGACCTTAGATGTTGTGCACCTTAAAATAATAATAATAATAATAATAAATATAAGGATATCGATTTCAGTGAATATAAGTAAATACCGTTGTGTTATAGATTAGTGCTCTATCTATCATACATTTAGCATCATGCATTCCTGTCAGCAATACATATTCATATTTGAGTTGTACCTATGGTATAGTAGTAGTGGTATTTAATTAGTTAAGTTAAAATGTTGTGTCTACTAGACAATATTTTATATTGTATCAGTTGGCACTAACCCATTACACTTGGAGACTTGTAGTTGATTAGGACCCCATAATATCTGCGTCCTTCAGCTCAGCATGCCAATTTTAACCCATTTGATGAAAATGGGTCAACTATAAAATCGGGAGAATGTTGCAGGTAAAAAGCTATTCTTATACACCGGTATTTCTGTTTGTTAGTTTTATATATATAGAGAGAGAGAGAGCGAGTGAGGGAGAGAGAGAGAGAGAGAGAGAGAATATAGATATAGGCGACTTTTAAATATCGTCTTCATCTTGAACCTTCTTCACTCTATCAACCTTCAGTCAGTCTTTTATCAACCTTCAGTTTTCTTCAGTCAGACTATATCAACCTTCCATCTTCTTCAGCTAATCAGCCTTCAATCTCCTTCGTCAGTCTATATCACCCTTCAGTCTTCTTCAATCAGTCTCAATCAACCTTCAGTCTTCTTCAGTTATATTAGCCTTCAATCTTCTTCAATCAGTCTATATCAACCTTCAGTCTTCTTTAGTCTATCAGCCTTCAATTCAACTTTTTTCAATCAGTTTGTATCACTTCAACGTCTTCAGTCAGTTAACCACTTCAACCTTCTTCAGTCAGTTTGAGTCACTTCAACCTTCAGTTTCAGTCTCTTTGAGTCGCGTTTAACTGTAATGCTGCTGCGAGAGCATTCATTCTTAAGTTATTAAGTTTCAGGTATTATCACCATCAGTTTTTCGTATATTTTTTCTTGTTTATAAGGAGGTTTTCCCTCAAAAGGTTTAATTCTGGCAGCAGTGATGCTGACTGTTGAAGTTCAAAATTATTTTAATTTTTCTTTATTTTTCACGTTGTACTTTGCAGACATGAGAAAGCTCTGTTTGTATTCAGAGTTTATCTTGTTTGCTAAAATGGTTCTACTTGAATTTCTTTTCTCCTGTGTATGGGATGCGGTCCAGATGAGTTGGAAGTAGCACTTAAAGTAGTGATTGAGGTGAATTCAATTATGGAAGTGGTGGGAACAGCCTTACTCTATCTGTCCACCATTTTGTCTAGTATGGGCGGGTTAGACTGACCACTGAAAATCTTGTTGAGCAATAGCCAATATCAGCTCCCCTCTAAGCACTCTCTCAACTCTTTAATGTGACCCTCTTCTATTATAAAAGAGTTAAATCTATGTTGTAATTAAAAGATTGTACAGTAAAGAAGTCATTAATTATGAGCATATTTCGGAAAGTAAAGATTAATTCGCGATTCAGAGATATATATTTCAATACTACCACATTATTATTATTATTCGTCTGTGGGGAGTGATCAAACTCTACGCTATCCAAAGCCCCACTACCGAATAAAGGCATAATAGAATATATTTGTTTTAGCACATATATTCAGTCACTCTCGACATGGTTACTTTGGATATTAGTTATGTTTACCTCGTACCAATGGCCTTTGAGCATGGTTCACCCGATTGACAGCTAGCTATTCAATCAGATCTAGAGACATTTCCGTCCAGCATACACTAATGTGAACAGTCTTCTCAGTTCAATAATGATCCCTCTGATCATTATGACCTATGACATCTAATCCCCCATTCTTAAACATTATGTACCCTTTCTTACAGCATTTATAACGCCTTCACCAAGATTGCAATTTGTAACAAATCGACAGTGAATATCATTTGATCTGTTTTTTCTGCAAAAAGTGAGTGACGCGTAACACCTCGCAGACGCATTCATTGACAGATCTTATTACAGTCAGCGTGTGAATAGATCCATGGAACCACTAGACAGCTGTTGCAACTAATAGCTGCGCGGACTATATGCGCGAAGGTTCCTTACTTTCTGATGATCTGTAAACACCGCTTAACTGGTGGAGTGAACAATTTAAGATCTGCTTCCCTTACTTGTCTTCTTTCCTAGCTGTGATTCCTTCTCCGTTGAAGTGGTTTCAGTTTTTAATTAATTGCATACATTCATATATATATATATATATATATATAAACGTGTGATGTGTAGGTGAGCTTGTTCATAATAATGTTGTTTATGGTATTAAATTTCTAAAGAGCAGGTTTGTATTGCATATTCGAAAAGTGGAAATAATCTGGGATTTGGTGTGGAAGTAGCGTTCTGCTAGAAGAGATGGCAGGCTTAATGAAAGGGTAGAACATTATAGAGGCAGCATGCATAGATAGGAGAGTAGAGTGTGCTACGTGTCTTTTGATCAGACACGGTCACGTCATCTCAAAGCTAATTATAACTAGTTTATAGAGCGCAGAGCCATTGTGTTGTTGGGCGGACTCGCCCCGCCGCCGTAGAGTTGTTACTGTTGGAACAAGCAAGCATGACCGCCTGCACAGCTAAGGAAGGAGTTGCTGCTCTCTTCTCTTGCAGGCACAGTATAACTTAGTTTGTGTTTCACGCCAACTTCAAAACTAAGATTGTCGATTACAGTTAGCGCATAATGACTGGGTTTTGTTTGTTGATGGCCAATGTTACCAGGCTGAATATACATTAGAAAGCTGCTGGTCAACTGGAGCGGCTGTACCTGCTGGCTGTACGCTTCCACAATTCACCTTCAACGTGAAAAACGGCAGTCTTTAAATCTTCTGGTCTGATACTCTTTCTCAAAGTAATTCATTAACGTAGCTAGTTTATTTACTGGATCGTCTGACGTTATTATGACTTCTCTTCGGCCTTAACAATGGTTACCGCCCTAACACATTCCGTGCCATGTGAAATTTTCGTTTTGGAACGGCAATCTGAAAAAAATATACTGTAAAATTATGTCCATACTTACATCTGAATTACAAGGTTTTCACCGTGTGGCGTGAACTATAATAAAAAATAAAAAAGAAGCCTGAACACATATGAACTCGAGATGCTTAAACATATTCAATGATAAGAAAAAAGTTAACCTGAAAGATTATCATACAGAAAGATTATTATAGTTTTGGACAGGTTAATTATGATAAGGAGAGGTGGAAATGACTCATACGGTCTGAACGGAAAGAACAAAAATCGGTTCAGACATGAAACATGTTACCAAAGAAAGTTTAAATTTTAATCACACCACTTATTTACCCATATACATAAAATTAAAGAGAATATAATGAAATAAGCTACAAACTCCATGTCAAAGAAAAGTTTTTTAACCGAAAATTGTGAACTCCTTTGAAAATTTTTTGTGGGTGATTAACACCAATTTTCTTTTGTTTCATTAGTAGAAACGGCCTAATACATTAATAGAAACGGCGGATCTTGCATTTCTGCCTAATTCTGTTTTGCCTTCTTTTTCCGCAATGGAATGAAATTCTGAGTTTTTCTTTACAGCTTACTTGATTTATATAAAACAGTAAATATTATATTAGATATAACTTGATTTTTTGCATTTTTGTGTAAAATTGTTTTATTCCAAATTTGATAATTTATAATAATACCTTATGATTAAATTACATTAAGAATATGAGACAGATGTGTGGCATTTGTTAAGGTATTTTTTAATAGGGCATGGTAGGAGATTTTAAAAATATATCACGTAAATAATCTGTATTTTAATCGGGGGAAGAAGAAAATTTGGTTCCACAGGTTAGAATGTGTGAGGAATGACCTTAAAGAGTGTATCTGAGTTATAGTTTATTTGGTTATTCAGTTTGTTTTTGTGAATAGTCTTATGTTTGTATATTTCTTTTTTTCTAGAATGTCCATTCGTCCTTCTTTTGTGCCTTGGTGTAATTGGACCATTGTTTTTTCTATATTTTGTGGTTCGTGGTTGTTCTTTATGAGGTGGTTAGCACAAATGGAGTCGGTTTGTTTGTATTTGTATGAGCGTAGGTGTTCTTTAAACCTATCTTTGAGACGTCTTCCGGTCTGGCCTTCGTACATGCAATTGCATTCGGGGCAAGAGAGTTTTTATATATTTTTGTCATAAAGGTTGGTTGTTTCTGTATGTGTACATATTTATTTTATAAGTTTATTGTTTGTTCTGAATGCTGTTTGTTTTCAAGCCTAGATTTTTGATAAAGTTTTCAGTTTGTAAACCACGTTCCCTATGTCTGTGAAAGTGGCGAGTATGTTGGGTGTTATGGGATTTCGTCTTGGTTTCGGTTTAGTCTGTTTTTTCTTAATAATTTGTTGACAACGCTAGCAGTGTATCCGTTTTTTGTGGCTATGGTGTATATGGTGTTGAGTTCTTGTTTGTAGTTGGTCGCTGTGAGTGGTATAGTTTCTAGCCTGTTAGTTAGGCGTTTGAGGGCTGCTAGTTTGTGTTGAGTTGGATAATGGAAACAGGAAGGTATCAGTATTATGGTTTCAGTAGAAGTCGGTTTTCTGTAAATTCTGTAGTCTATTTTTTATTATTTCTGGTAAGTTTTATGTCTGGAAAGTTGAGAGTGCCTTCGTTCTCCACTAATGTGAATTTTATATTGGGGTGGAGGTTGTTTAAATAGTTCAATAGTGCATCTATATCAGTGTCATGTCATACAATTGGGTGGGATTTTTATTAGGGGGGAGGGATAAGTTATTTCAGCAGTATAGAAGTAACAAGGTCTCTGTATTCATAGTTACAATTTAAAGAAATCCGTCGGTATTTGTACGATGAAAAACTCAGAAAAAACTACTAATTAAACACTGCCGGTTTACTAATTTTCTTGAAACTCGGAATTTTGGCAATCTTTATTTCTAATTAATTTTGTTTAAATGGTAGAATTGTATAATCTACTATGATTGATAGCACTTAAGAAGAAAACATATCCCCTCCCCCAAAAGCCTCCTTAAATGACTTTACCAGGAGAAATGTTTCAATAAAATATAAGTACAGTTCACATTCCTAGTTTAAAGAAAATCCTTGAAGCCTTTTTGGAGAAAATAGCAGAAACCTGAAAAAACTTTTCAGTAAAAACACACTTCCGATCATCGATTTTCTTCAGATTCGGAATTTCAACAACATATTTAATTCTAATTAATATTATTATAACGTGGAATTATAAAAAAGAATAGGTACCGAATTCACTCAACAGGTAGAACAAGCTTCCTAAATGGAAGAATTACTGGCTAGATAAAATTATTGTAACAGGGACTTTGAACTAGATGGGAAAAGGTTCCATAAAATAATAAGAAAGATAGTCTAAGCTTTTTCGTCACCTATGTATTTCGTTTGCCGTGGACTAAATTTGTTCATGTATAAGAAACTGGTTTTGCGGCATCCCATATGGCGCGGTGAGGTGTTGTAGTAACAGTGGACATTTGCAAATTAAGAGATATTCTAAAATAAATGGTGGGCGGGTGGGTGTTGGTATAGTGGTTATGAACATGGACTTGTAAGTAGGAGGACCCTAGTTCGAGTCCCGCGTATAACTGCTAAATTTTATATTTGTTTAAAAAATTGTATTAGTAAAGTAGGTGCTTCCGCCCCCGTCCACGACACCTAATTTGGTAGTTGGACATTAAGCCCGCCTGAAAAAATAGGCATTACTTTACTTATTCTAAAATAAATGTGTGGCCACTGACAAGGAAACATTGTAATAAATAGTTCAATATCGTAATAGTAAGCTTGCCTCTAATCTAATTATACTGTATAATAATAAATTTGTATATTACTTGATTAAAGAGTTCGCAATACTAGTAAACAATTTTTTTATCTTCTCTAGGAATTCCTAAGAAAAGAAAAGAAAATACTTAATTGTGGCCATCTGGGAATCGCGTAAATTTTTATGAGGTATTATTGTACTACCTGGCGCCCGAATTTGAGTCCCCGTTCAGTAAGTAGGTCATATTATTTAGAGGAGATGATAGAATTGTGTAGTACAATGAAATAGCACTTTAAAGGAAAGTCTAACCCTACCCCTCCCCCAAAAGTACCCTTAAATGAATTTTCCTGGAGAAATTTTCAAATAAAAGTTACAGCTGTTGGTATGTGTAGTTGATATATTATGTTAAAAGAAAATCATTGCAGCCGTTTTTCTGAAAATCACAAAAAACTTAAAAAAACATTCAGTAAAGTGGTACTTCCGTTGAACAATTTTTACGAAAAGCTTATGCTTAGGTCTCCTGATAATAGTACTTCAACGAAATATTAAGTTTGAACATTCTCCGATTTTTCGTTCTTGAGATATGCTGTCCCACGCGCGCACACACAACTCACAATCGCCAACCCCGATTCCCAATATTTAAACTTTTTAACTGCCTTGACTCTGGCTCCTTCAGTCTCATAAGTCATCACCTTCACAACTTATGGTCATATATTCGGGCGATTTTCTGTTGTCGTCACCATTCGCTATCCATTTTTACTTTCTCTTACCAACTAGTAAGAGGAAGTATTGCAATCATACCAGTTTTTCCAAATTGAGTTTTCAGCGGAAATATATGTTTTTGAGTCTCGTGAATACGCAAAATGTTTTTAGCAAATAGTCTGTGTGTTTTTGTGTTTTAACAGAGTATCTCAAAAACGAAAAGTCGCAGGAAGGTCAAACTTAGCATTTCATTTAGGCATTACCACCGCATCAGACACGAAGATTCCGGGCAAAATCCATCAACCGGAAGTGCGACTTTACTTATTTTTTTGTTTTGTTTTTCGTGATTTTCTCGATACGGCTCCAGCGATTTCCTTTAAATTTTGTATACTCTCTACACACACACAAATACCTATCACTTTATTTAAACATTTTTTAGGAAGAATTTAATTTTATGAACGTTCTGGAGAAATAATAGCGTTATGCTTTGTTTGAAAGTACCACTTCAGCATAATATATGGGTTTACCATCTACATATTACTATTGGAAGTATTGATGTAATTTTCAAATTCTTCCTGCCAAAACTAGGTTGGTACTTATCCTCCACCACCTCTCTTTTTATGTTACGACCAATTTGAGTTTAAAGGAAATTCGTCTATTTTTTTTTTTCAATTGTATTAACAAAAGACAATAATAATTTAATTATTACAAATAAAGGAGCCTCTACAGGTTACTGGCCGGTAATGGGCAGAGAGAACACTGCCCGGTGGCTAGTAATGCATTGAGAAGGCCTCGGGCGCCAATAACTATAGATGTTGATGCGCCTTAAGTTAAAATAAATAAACCGGCGGGGAGGGGGGGGGGGTTGAGTATGTCAATACTTTTATGAGTCAGAGTACGCAGTATGTTCTGCATACAATACCTTTGGGGCCCAAATTATTATTATTACACTAGACATCATTCAGTCATAATCTTTTTCCATTGTAAAGTCTAGGGCAGTCTGTGTCTCATTATTTCAGTTAACCAGTGTTAACCAAGTCTTCTTCTTAACTCATCAAACAAAACCAATTCTCTCCATCCAACACATCCATTACATTAGTAAATGTATGAGACAAACAGATCAAATTATTAAACTAAATACTAGTAAGTATATGAATAATAATACTAATAGAGAGACACAGGCAAATAATAACAATAATTAAAGCAATATTTACATGACAAAGTTAATACTCATCATAATGTACTAATTTAGAAATACATTAGCTAATACTGTCATAATAGTTGAAAATACTAGCAAGTATTAAATAAGTTAGCTTCGGTCGAATATTAAATTTAAAAAAATATGTACTGCATCATCTAATTTTTTTTTATTTCCCTCACTGCTGAGGTTTCCTTCTTTCTTAGCAGTCAAACTTTGAGTTAAGTTTGGAAGCCAATAAGCTTTTTTTGTCGATCGGAGAGCTGGCCCGAACCGATAACCTCCAACCTGGAGGACCAGAAAATTTTCCTCGGGGTTCTCTTGCCTTAGACAAATTGCCTTCCACCACGACTTGCATTTGCCCTGACTGCCTATTGTACGAGAACAAGAAAAGGGAGAGGGAAGTAGGCCGGGAGGACGAGGAAGAAGAAGTAAAGGAAATAACACATTAGTAACTTATATTGAACCATTAAAGATACTGTTTAGTGTAAGATAGATTTAGAATTTTATAATTTACATCACTTATTTTAGTATATTTTTCGATCAAGTTTACTGTTTATGAGACGAATTTAAAAATTGGGGAAAAACCAGATTTTTGAGTCATTTCCGCGATTAAGTTAGTTATGTAGCGTTTCTGGACATTGTACGCAAGGCTTGTTTTCTTGTTATCACCGATAGAACCTAAACTATGTTATACCATTTAAACCTGGAATATCCTGGTCTTTAATAGCGGGTCGACCTGTTATGTAACTCTACAATAACATGTATATATAACTTTAATAAGGAGGTCGACCTGATATTTAGTTTTGTATTAGATAAATTTAATATAATGAAGTGTAGTGAGTGTGTGTGGCGTGCTGAGTGGTGTCAGGACCGAGAACCGCTCCCAAAATGTAATATTCACTAGCATTTCGCTCGATGGAATAGCCAGCCCTGACAATGTGCCCCCAGTAACCCTCTTTTTCCTACTGTTCCTCTCCTATTGCACTGTTGGGCTAAATTTCCTCTAGTGCATATTTAATATCAGCCACCCTTGCTTATAATTCTCTAGCTATTTCACAGTTTTACTCAATATCTCTTTTATATTAACTCTTAAAAAATAATTTATATTTTCATTGTAAAAAACTACTTTTCGACCTTTTTATTGTCTCCATTTTGTTGTCTGTTTGCTTCCATTTTCATGGTATTGTAATAGAAACTTATTGATTAAACCGAATCAATACTGTAATAACTGATTATTCTTATACAATACTAATATTAACTGATTTTCTCTTATTATTTATTTGTAAGAGCAAGTCTAGTATTGCGATCTTGTGCAGCCTTCAAAATTGACATTTCAGCGGAAACAGATATTTTGAGGTTCCCTTTGGACGAAAAAGTGGGTTTAGGAAATTGGCCTGTGAGACTACATTTTATATACGAGTATATATATATTATGTGTATGTGAGTCAGTTTGTGCGTATTTAGTATATATGAATGTGTGTTGTATGTTATAACAGTATTACTCAAATACCTCAAATTATATATTTCGTTTGGAAGTACCACTTTAATAAATAGATTTTTCAGTTTTTACAATTTCTTGAAATAGTTTATTTCAGACTATTGGATGTATTTCCTTTACATGTGCTACAAGCTTGTAGTCTATCTTATCAGAAGAAAGTCTGATTGTTTTACTCCTGATATATTTTCATAAATACAATGAGAAATTACAATTTGACATCTCTCAGGTAAAATACCAACTATACTCTTCTTACTTCTAAGCCTAACCTGGGAAAAAAACGTCCTTTGCTCTTCCGTACATTGCTCGATACACATCCAATAATCTGCTTTTCAAACTCTGTAATATTAAAATAATTTTGGGAATCTTAATGAAAATTCTTATTGAAAGCATGTATCAAAATCATAATTGAAAACCATGTATACAACTAATATAGAAGTACTGTATTATGTGAATTATATAATATGGAAGACCTAGGGGTCTATTGTGGCGCCCACAATTACAGTAGAGTACACTTTCCAGTCCTGTCTGTTTAATTAGACTCAGGAGAGCCTTGAAGGCATTGGTTGTTTTTCTTTTCCGAACATGCTTATCGCCCTGAGAGTACCACAAAATAAAAACAACAAAATATTAAATAAATAAAAAACTTCCTGACAAAACCTGTACAGTTTCTTAAGTTTACAGTGACTAGTGAGAAGATCTACCGTCATCCGAGTGGCCGCACCTTCTTTTTAGAGTGATTCTCTAATAAGTCTGGGCGAATAACTTATTTTTCTTTTTTTGCCTGTCTCTGGCCTGGGATTTGTACCCATCGTTTTTGTGATCTACTGTGCATATATGCTTTGATGGCTACGTTCATGAGGCATTTTGGAATGCCGCAAAAAGATCCAATAAAGGTCAAGGCGATCCACCGCCTCATTGCCCTTGTGTGCCTGCATGCTGACATTTCAGAATACCCAGACTGGTTTCACCGTCTTTCGTCCTAGGGCCGGTCAACATAGAATGCATATAGTGACGGACATGCTTCCAAGCCTCCCTGCCTGATATAAGTAATTTGAAGAGCAGTATTGTAGTTAATTAAATAAATGTAAAGTTTACATTGCCTACTAATTGACAAGGGTTAGACTGAATCTTACGAGGATAGGATGATAAGATGTCCGATCTAAAAAGGAAGAAACGAAAATAATGAAATAAGTTCATTTTATTTCTCTACAAAATCTCCTCATATTCATCAAATTCCTCACAAAATTTTGCGACACACAGAAATACCTATATCACAGGAAAATTGCTCCTCCTGCTTAATCAGCCATCGAAGTTTATCATGAGAAGGAGCATATACGAGCATACGTAACTTGATGTCGTCCATATAAAGCAAGTGTGATGTGATACAAATTGTTCTTCGGAGATGTATTTTGTAGAATATCCTACTTTCGTCCTATTAATTAAACCTGAAAGGGGATTGAAGCTATTTAGAGCCATAGAGAGCTCAAGGAAAATGCTCCTACTATTTGAATTTCTGAAGTGCATTCATTTGAAAATAAACTACGTTCTCCACTTTTGCATCACGCTGTGCAGAAATACAACTAACCTACGATGAATCTGACATTTCTCGAGCACTTTTATCAGCCATTCATGTGGTACAGAATCGTATGCCTTATGGTAATCTATATAGCAACACGATATTTTCCTCTTTTTCTCTTGAGTCTGCTTCAGTGTCACTGAATCCTGAATCAATTGTTGCTTGCAACCTTTAGTAGTCTTGCGACATCCTTTTTGTTCCAGTCTTTTATTCTGTTCCTTAATGTGAGCATTGAGGGCCTGAGCAATGTACCCAATCACAATTTTATAAAAGGCCTGCAGGCAGATAATAGTGCGGTATTGCGCAGGATCAGCTGCAATCCCACCTTTTAGTACTATAAAGGTTTTTCCCTTCAGTTAAGAAAGATAGAGCATTATCTGGGTTCCTTCAAAATCATTTATGAAGTCCAAGAGTTAATTATACACGTTGGTAAGTTTCTTATATCAGAAATTGTGAATATTAGCGCTTCCCGGGCTCTTGTAATTATGGGAATTACTTATAACATCTAATAGTACTTCATATGTAATTATAGGTTCTTCCATCGGAGTTATTCTGCTCGCTGTTTCTGTTTTTTCAATAATCCAAGTCGCATCTTAATTATAATCCCTCACTTCACTCCATATTGATCACCAAAATCTTGTTACCCCTATCCGGCACCTCACACTGATTACTGTTTTCTTTTTTTCTCTTTCAGATCCCTGTAAAGCCTTTTCTCTCCCCGGAAAATCCCTTGTTTTGCCACTTTCTCCTGTCGCACCTGGTATATCTTTGTAACCTCGCACTCCAAGCTGCTAACCTTTGTTTAAGTGTAAAAGTAAATTCAGTTAATTGGTGGTTCACTTTGTCTCGTACGGTATGTACCTTTTCCAGGAGCACATTAATTTTATATACCATTTTTTTTGCTCAGCCTCCTTTACTGATAGTCAAGCAACCTTGCAATTTCGGCTCTTTTTATCTCAGTCTTTCTTTCCAGTCTTTTTGTGCACTTTGGCATAGCCTCATTATTGCGCTCTCTAACCCTTATTGGTCTCCGCAATTTTTGCTCATTACCTTTGACGGCAGTCAATCCTGCACAATGAATCAAACCATGCAGCTCTTCAAAGGAGTGAACCTCCAAATACCTTGTTAATAAATGCATATTAATCCGTTCTATAATCGTAGCGAACTTTCTGTACGTTTTCTGTTTAGGGATCTGGGGCCTTCTCGTTGGATCTGTTCCCATATATTCTGGCATTGCTTTGGCAAACTCTTCACTTATCCGGCTAATGCATTCATCATCTTCTGGTCTACCCACGTCTCATTCAATTCATCCTGACCTAAACCACCATCAGACCTTTCGAAACTCTCTACTTAGAACAGGCTCTCTCCTCTGGTCTGCCACTCTCTGTACATTGGGATAGTTACCAACAAATACTTGAGACAACTTATCTCTGTATGAAATCGTGTGTGTTTCAACTCTGTAATGCGAAAATAAGCTTGCATGATAATATTTTTTGCTCTTGCGTCCAATTGATGCGTGCGCACTCGTTGATTCCTTGCTAAAGTGGTAGCAGGCAAAATTTGGTTTTCCCCCTGAGTAACAACTTCAGCAGTCGTAGCCTCTGTTGATGCCATTGGACTAGTTTCGGCTATCGCTGTACATGTTGCCCTGGCACCAGCCCGCCTGTTCAGCATAGTACCACTAGCTGCTCGCATGTTCTACAGCATGCCCTGGCGTACCCCAGGCAGCGGCTCTACTATCCTATTTCTTAGAATTCTATCCGTAGAGGTATACATATATATAATGAGGGAGAAAAGGGGATAAACGAGAAAAAGGATAAGGTTGGGATAGGAATAGAAAAAGAGAGGTATGGCTTGGGCCCCCGGGGTCGCCCTCCACTGAAAGCAGCATACAAAGCACTTGCTCTTCGGACTCAGAGAGCTCCCTTGGGGGGGGGGGGGACTATTGACAAATTATTTAATTGATTATAAAATGGATAGTTTAGTTTTTTAAAAATTTGGTTGTTGTTTTTCATCTGAGAATATTTTGTGATAATAATGTCCAGTTTTGGGGAAACTGTGTTTTAAGCAGATATATTGAGCTGTTGTTTGTTGGTGCTTTTTATTTAGAAATTAACTCAAATTTGTGCTGAAAGAGTGTTGGAGCAAGGTGGGCGGTAAGAGCAGCGCTGCTACAGTCTGCCGCCTCCAGTGTGTATGCTGATTGAGGTCAAACGAGCGTAGTGTCACCCTTACAAATCCCACAATGGTCTCTAACCGCTATACACTCATATACCCTATCAGAGGACATTGCTTCTCATCGCCATTCTGCTCTTGAATAAATTTGCCTTGGTGATGAATACTGTTCTCTTCCGGCTAAGAGCAAACCTTTTACATTTTCATTCCACTCCATCTCTCATTCCACATCACCGTTTGCTATTTCTTACTTCCTCAGCTTTACTTTACAATCAAGTACTAAAGCCAACAATAAGAGAGGCGGTTTAATGAAGCCAGTGGCATAATTTCCACTTCACGTAGAACAAATAGGAGAGTTGCGGAACTATGTGCTGTATCATGGTCATATTAATTAGTCCATTTGTTTTTAAATGCCATTTTTGTTACTAAATTCGTATTCGCATCTGTATTATCATAGTTTGGTAGTAAAGTTGTTTTCCTCTAGATCTTTTCTTACATGGACCAAATATTACTTTCCTTTGCTATCGCAGGCACCGTTGCATTTGCATTAGATTTACGAAATCCGGTTTCCACCGCTAGTACATGTTTTGTGATACCTGAGTACTATTTCTTCTTTTTAAAGAAGCTTCGCCATGTTGTTCTTATGGAGGTCTTTCTCGCTCGCTCTTCCTTTCCTAAATGTGACTCGACGCTGAAAGGTAAACAAGTTCTAAAAAAACGTAAAAGATACTATAATAATTACGAAATTATATAAATAATAATAAGAAGAACTTCACCACAATATTTTGAAGTATTGTATTATAGGGTACATAAACCTGGGTACTTAACAAAAGCCAACGCGAGAAACTCCTGGCAGTAGAGATGCCCTCTTGGACCAGATCTGCAGGATGAATGCTCGAGGCGCAAACAAATTAGAAATTCGATAAGGAAGAAGTTGGGAGAGGAGAGGAAAGTTCTGGAGTCGTCAGAGGTCAGTGAACTTAAATGGTGCGGGCATGTGAAAAGGGAGGCTCCAAAAAGATTACGTACGTGTAGGGTGATGATGAACATCATCGAGTTGGATGATCGAAGGAAGAAGGAATACTAAGAGGTAGAATGGCCGATCAGGGAATAAATCAGACACAAGGGAATTAATCAATAGTTTATATAGTGTATACATATATATAATATAAAATGTGATATATCAAAATTTCTTTTATGACATCCTCAGCAATGAAATATTAATTCTGTGTAGTTTCAAGCAAATTGTTCCTTTTTTTTTTTCGCTTTTCTGACTTGAAGTTGTTTTTACAGTTGTTTGTGGGTGGTTGGAGAGGTGAACATTAGTTGGGCTAGGAAGCTGGCAGACTGTCTGTCAGTACTAGTGAGCTCACTAAGTGGCTATGAAGGTGGCACAGCCGTGCACCAGCTCTGCTGTATCTAGCACTCTGGTCGTCTATCACTCCTTCCTATTCAATTATTCAAAACTTTTAGTTGTCCATTCTCTACTTCTGCACTACTCAAATCTCCATCAATACATCAATACTAATTCACTGAGCAAGTGCTCTAGAATACTATCAACTCATTCAAAATAGATTGAGATAAATATACTCTTACTTTGCCCATAATTAATTTAACGAATTTATCTATCATCTATTTCTTATATAAGAGTTAGTGATTTGCTTTAGATTTTCGAAATTGTTCAAGATTATTTTCAAATTCTAAGATTGTTCAGATTTTGTACAAGTTTCTGAAAATGGCTCCATTGATTTTCTTTGAACTTTGTGTATGTAACATTACAGAAATCTAGTGTTGTGGTTGTATCTATAGTATTTGAATTTTTTTTTCTTAAGGTAATATGTAAAGCGCCACTTGAATGTATTGTACACTTAAATGCATTTACTAGAAGTCTGTGTTTGAAGATAATCGGTTAATTGGACATTCACTTCGCAACTATAAATTTATTGGAATTTTCTGAGATGCCAAAAAAAAAACACAGAAAAAATGGGACTCTTTTATTTTTCTATATAAAAATATAAAAACTGGAGGATGTTTGTGAACCAATCAAATGCATGCAAACTATTTTACTATTTTTTATTTTTGAACAATTACCGTGAACACAATTAAATAATAGTTAGACAGCAATAGCAGTTAAAAAGTAACATACACAATGAAACATGCACTTTCATATTTTTATTTTCTTTATTAGTTTACATTTCATGTCTTTTATGTCAGCCATAAAGTGGCTTACAGCAGTGGCTTGAATCCAATTTGGCATTGTGCCAACTTTACAGTATTCTAGTTTTTAATTTTTCCGTTATTTTAACAAAGCACAGTTTATTTTTTAATGTTATTTTCATTTAAGGCAGTCATTTTGTAATTATAGTTTAATAACTAAATTTGTGATTAGCTGAAATATATAGCTTGATGAAATTATAATCAAGATGTCGGCAGCATGTGTCACACACCTATCTTACACTAATGACAAAATGGTATTATTATTAAAACTAATTCTTCATAAAACAATAATAATCTCATTTGACACATCATTCTGTGGACTCCGAACGGTTTCTCTGGCATTTCGCGATCATTAGGATGTCTTGATAAATAGTGTGATAAACTCAGACTTGCACAGAAAGAATCAGATAACACACTCGTAACCAGTTTATACACTAGTGTATAGGTAAGTCTGAGTTACCGCAAGTTTATGTATGTAGATGCTGAAATGCTCAGGCGAATGCCGATCGTAGACCTCCCCTAATGTAGTAGCCTATCTAGAAAAATCTCTAATGTTTTCCAGCTCTGCGGTCCCAACCACCACAACATGTGGTGTGAAACCTTATTACATTTCTCAGTTTGGAATGATGAGTTTTCTTAAAAATTCGAGTTTTACTAAATAATGATTTAAGTGAGGTCAAATCTAAATAAATTAGGTCACATTAACAAAACGAACAAATACATAACTTTAAATATTGAGTTGCCTTCAAGATTGTAGCTTACAACAGTGCGGGGGGAGAACTGCATTTTACTGAAGTGGGAGGTCATAGAACATCTACAGTCTACTAAAATCAATTTTCTCAGAACGAAGATTCGAACCGACTTTGTAAGTCATTAAAGGAGTAGTGGAGTTTAAAGAAATGCGGTCCTTATCAGGAAATGAAAAACTGAAGAAAACCACTTTAACCGTTTTTCTTCAACTCACAATTTTTATCAACGTGTTTTATTGATTGTAGCATTATATACGTGATAGAACCGTAAATGATATTGTGGAGGAAAGCCAGCGTTACCTCTTCCACAAATCAATCTGTTTTCCGGAAAAAGGTGTAACAGAAATGAAATATATCTACAAGATGTAATATGCATACAAAGTTTAAAGAAAATCGTTGATGCTATTTTCTAGCAGATCGCTTAAAACTGAAGAAAAAATCTGATGCCAAATATAATGGAATTCGTCGGTGGTGATATAGAGAAAATCGCGAAAGCTGAAAAAACTGTTCAGTGAAAATGCACTCCTGGATTACGCATTTTCTTGCAACTTGGAATTTTGGCAGTCTATTTATTTCTAATTAATTTTGTTTGGATGGTACAAGTGTATAATCAACTATGGATAGCACTTTAGAGAAAAATATAACCCCATCCTCTTTAATTACTTTACCAGAAGAAATGGTTGAAATAAAAAAGTTGTAAATCTTTTTATATTTGTAGTTTACATTCCTAGTTTAAAGAAAATCATCGTTGGAGCCGTTTTAGAGAGCCGTTGGAGCCATTTCAGTTTATAAACTAGAGTGTATAAAGTGAATATCCTCTGTGCAACTCTGTTATCACACTTGTTTTGACAAAATATCCTGATGATGGACGAAGCACGGAACCGCTCGATGACCACAAAAAAAAACAGATTCCAGTTCGGCGGCCCCATCCACAACTAAATCAGAAGTGCTACATCAAATATTGAGAAGCGGTAAGAAGGCACAATGTCTCTTTGATGAGAACCCGGAAATAATATCTTCCATATTGCAACTTCATAGTCAATGCAGTTGTCGCTGTTTTTCGAAATTGTTTGGGTAAAGGGCTCTTTCCTAGACAAAATTAAACCAGGATTAGTCTGCTTATAAAAAAGGTGATAGATTGAATTGCAGCATGTACAGGCCTATCTCATTGCAGTCATCCTTGTGATCACTCTACGGGTTCAGTATAAATAGGAATACAGATAATACCTTAAACTAGAAGTAGAAAATGCATGTTGACCACATATGGAAAAAGTATCAAATTATGGAAAACTCTTTAATAAAAAAAAACACAGAAGAATTCACGGTTGATATTAAATTATCTGCCCTGGTGGGACTATGAGAATTGCAATTAGAGAGATGATGTGCATTTCATGCCAGACCAGACTGTTTACTTCTTCAATAATAGATTTTTAACGCTTCTTTAATAGTTGATATTGCGTATGAATTTAGAAATATAGAATATCCTTAAGAGAAGTGTATTTAAACGCCATTTTCAACAACAATTAACTCGGTGCGAGCCCACATCACACCACAATTGATTGTAGTTGAAAATGAGCACTTCCGCTAGTAGTACATTGAATGAAGCCCTCCTCCCTGCCTTCGCCACACGAATTCGACTATATGAAGAATACAGACAAAAAAACGGTCGTCCCAATCTTTGTGACCCCAATCTGCTGTAAGTTGTTGGTACAAGCAGATCCACTCACAATTTTATAGAAATTATTTTAATCCTGTTTACAAAAAGTAAATATTTTTCTAAATCTTGTTTGTGACATGTTAGTAATGGATTCAAGTCATTGATACTGGTTTTTAAAAATTCTGCTAATTTTTGAGCAGATATGCTTTATAAATGTTTTTAATAATCATTGCAAATAAGTCAGTTCTTAAAAAAGATAAATAAAAAAAAAAAGAGAAAAATAAATAAAGCTGTTTTAAATTTAAAAGCATTTTGTTTGTACAAGAGAAATTGAATTTTCAATAGATTTCATGGCTAACTAAATTGCCTGCTTATCTTGTACCACCCACGTCTTCTCTTTCCTTATCAAAATCCCATTACCGACACCAATTGTTTTCATTCACTTCTTTACTTCTTCTGTTTTCTTAGATCTCGCTTCTTTTATTTACCTTTATTATTTTTCTTGAGATAAGTTTTTATTCACATAATTTATGCACAAGTTATGACTTCAATTTCAGCTTAATAGTAAAGAAGTAAATAAAGCTTATTTTTTCAGGCGTGCCAAAATAGGTGTCATGGAATGAGTGGAAACATGTATTTTACAATTAATTTTTTCGAAAGTATGAAGTTAGGCTTTAAAATTAGAAACACTCTCAAAACATTTATTTACAAAGTATCTACCTACATTTTGTATAATTTAAATTATATATATATATAAACTAAACTAAAAGGGTCTGCCTTAACATTTAAACGGGCCACTTTTGAAATAACTCTTAACCGGAGGAAGATATCTAAAAAGTGAACATAACGTTTGCTGAAGTATTTTCACTCTAGTTTATGATGGTGTTAATGTTTTTTGATTTTATTGCCGCCTTACACCTTGAATGAACCAGACCTGAGCCAGCCCTTGCCGTCACAAAGAGGTTACGCGACAAACAGATTAGACTTTGGGAGACGAGAGTCTTGGAGAAATGCTGGGGGACACGCAGGGGTGCCTCCAAGCTAAAAGATTTATAAAAGGAATTAAGCAGGGCGTTTCGGAGTATCTCCTGTCCGTCAGTAGGACAGGTCTGAGGACCTTGGTGGGGGTAGTGACTGGACACACTTGGGTGTCTGGTCACTTGTTTAACATATGCAGGACGTGTAGTCCCATTTGTTGGAATTGCGACGACGGAGTCAGGGAAACGGTGTATCACTATTTATGTCAGTGTCCCCGTTTCGCTGGTACTAGGTTTCACGTATTTGGGAGGGTACCACTCTCGCAGGATTGCCTGGGCGAGTTGGAGTTCAAGGATATCTTGGGATATTGTAGATTGACCGGTAAGCTACCGGGGGAGATTATTTAAGGGGATGATATGGGGGCATAATAATAATACAGCTTGAATCGGTGTTGAATGTGGCAATTTCCTTTTGACCCCCACTTTTTACTACTTTATTAAATACTATTAAAAAAAATGAAGAAAAATGTTGTTAATTTCACTTCAATATTTCAAACCGTTGCCAAGATGAAATGGAAGAAAATGAAGGTTCAATTTTCTTCGTTTTTTCCTATTTTTCTGTTTCGTAAACTAAAAATTAAAAGCGGACTTTCGTATTAATTTCGAATAAATAAGAGAGTTCAAATGCTGCCAAAACTTAAAAGATATTTTAAAACCATAAGGTTTTTACTGAACAGCGGGCTACTGAACATCTGTCTGTTAATTTTTGGTGCGGAATGGTTGGGGACAAAACTATTGGTCCATACTGTCCGTCAGGAATCTTAAATGGGCTGGATTTCGCCAATTTTATTCGCCAAGAGTTACAAAGTTGTTGGGGGATGTGCCATTGAATGTCAGAACAAGAATGTGGTTCCAACAAGATGGTTGTCCCGAGCACTATGCCTTAGTGGCGAGGAGAGAAGTGAATGAGATGTTCAGTAACAGCTAGATCGGGAGACTGGGACCGGCAAGCTGGCCTTTCAGATCGTCAGATTTGAGCTTGCTTGATTTTTTCTTTGGCGGTACCTACAACTCCAGAAGCACTAGAGAAGGCTTAATCCAAACCTGCTTAGCAATTCCAATAGACATGATACGATTAGCAACTTCATATGAAGGGCAACGACTGCGTTTGTGCCCTTTAAGCCGAGGAAGCCATTTTAAATAAATAGGAAATATTTTTTTGTCGAATTTGTAAAAAAACTGGAAAAATTTTGTAATTAAACGGAAAAATTCTGTTTTAAGGATGTTTTTCCTGATTTTTAAGTCCCTTATGGTTTTAAAATAGCTTTTAAGATTTAGCAGCATTTAACTCTCGTGTTTATTCGAAATTAATAAGAAAAACCGCTTTTAATTTTAGTTTACTAAACAGAAATAGGAAAAAAACGAAGAAAATTGAACCTTTATGGTTGAATATCTCAGCAATGATTTGAAATATTAAAGTGAAATTAACGACATTTTTCTTCATTTTTTTTTTTTATAGTATTCAATACATTACTAAAAAGTGGGGGCAAAAGGAAATCGCATCATTCAACTACAGGTTTAAGGTGTAAGACGGCAATAAAATCAAAAAACATTACCACCATCATAAACTAGAGCGAATATACTTTAACAAACGTATGTTCACCTTTTAGATATCTTGCTTCGTTTGGGAGTTATTTCAAAAGTGACCCTTTAAATGGTGGGCCACCCTGTAAATACCCTCCATATACCTTTATTGCTGGCCATTGGCGCCAGGAAGAGAAAATCTGAGGGGTAGCACTGTTTGGGGCCAGTGAGCTCTAGTATCTTCCCTAGTAAGCTTATCAATAACTAGTTCTAATCTAGTTATTACAAGAACTGCTCATTACTTCCTATTCTCTTCACGTCTCAACAAGCTGACTCACATTGACACTCTTCGGCCGCCTTTTTTCCTCAAGTCCACCAATTCACTGTTATATATTGTATAGAGTATCTTATGCTTTTCTCCTTATAATTCTCATTTTTTCAGAGTTTATTGATTCTAAAAATTGAATTTTAATTAATAATAATAATAATATCTTTATTAATATGAAATTTATTTATACAAATATAAATGTAAAATAAGTATTAGAGACAAGTACTCTTTGGTGATAGACACCATCAGGGGGGTTGTTGTACAAAGATTATAACATGTAAATCATGAACAGTGATTATATCTGAGCAGTAATTGTATCTGAAACAAATAGGGAAAAAATGATGGGTTAGTAGTAGTTTGCCTTCCGCCTGGCAATAGTCCACTAATTATGGGTTTTTCATGATTATGCTGATATTCTTCCACTTATTCCAAGTTGGTTTATGTCTCAGCAGTTCGGGATTTACAGAATTAAAAGCCGAATATGAAAGTTCCAAATACTTTCCAGTCTACAACCATACCTGTTTACTGATGGCACACATAATGAAAGTAAATGGTCTTTGCACCTCTCATTTAGTCCTAAAACCAGATTGTTTTACCGGCATTATTTATCGAATTTAACCCAATTAACTAATCTATTATAAGTAATGTATGTAAATACTTCAGTAGCGAGATGCTTCTACCATTTAGTTATAACACATATCTTCCTAATAATAGTATTGTTATATACTTATCTGGTATATAATAATCTGCCCATCGGATATATATGTATATACTAACAAGCACATCAGAATGGAATTCCTTATCATGTTTATGATCATACTTATCATATCACGATCAATTCTTTATCGTGTGTATACATATTAGTAAATAGTTCAAATTGTCTAAATTTCAAGGTCATTCCTAGTATTAATTAACCTGAAAATAGATGTAGATGTTAGAACTAAATGTTGATGTGTGTAGGTGAGTAGTGAGAGAAAGGTAATAATAGTTTGTTTATATGTATGTTGCAGCCGAACAAACTCAATGTTTACAAGAATGACATGGACAGCTGGGATTACACACAGCCCACTGTTGGTAAGTTGCACTATTCAATAAATACACACTGAACAGCAAAAAACTGGACACTCGTGTTTTCTTTAATATTCCTTATAAATTTGGAGAAAAATAAATTCTTTGGAGAAAGAGATAAACTTTTGATGTTTAAATTTCTCTTTTCAATATTCAGTTATTAAGGTTGATGAGATTAATTGATGAGTTGTCTGGCTGGAGGTGACCCAGAGTGCGATCAGTTGATCAGATGTTATTCTTACAATTTTACTTTTTATCTATGGCATTTAATTTTTTTTTTTAATTTCAACTTTGAGAATAAATTTCAGTTTACATAAATAAGTTGAAGAGGTTTTCGCCCACTTAGTGGTTCGTTTAGGCGATCTAGCTAACTTTTCTTGGGTCGTCCTGTCTTTCCCATGCGATCCACTTATCCATCATTCGCTTAACTGTTCTTTCCCCTCCCATTCTATTAATGTAACTAAACCAACTCAATATTCTTTCTTCTATTCGTTGCAAAATATAATAATAGCTTCTCTTGTCCAACTTGGAAGTTCGGCCAGCTTTCCACCACAAGTGCAGTTCTAGTACAAAGAGTTTCCATCCAAAACCTTCTGATCTGCATCTTATTTCTGTTCCATATAGCAATGTAAGCTCGAGAATATTCTACAAAATCATCTTTTTTTCTTATTAAGTATATCACTGGTGCATAAAACCGAATTCAGCATACCAATAACTGCCTTTGCAATGCATAGAGCTTCTGCTTTTCTGCCCAATTCTTGTGATGAGAAGCCATTTTTTAATAACCGGCCCTATTATTAAAAGAATCTTCCCTTTTAATTATTTTGCTATTAACCACCAGATCTCCATGAACACGTGTAGACAATTATTTTTTCCCTTGAAATTGACCTCCATCTTACGTTCTGTGCTAATATTACTTAGTTATCTACAAACAGCAAACTGTGCAGAGACCTTTTTCCGCGATAGTTACGTTATGCTGGCCCATTCCTGCAATGCTGCTTGAAATTAGACCATAAAAATGGAATAGCCCTTTACTAGTTTATCCTTTCTTAAATGGCTCTTATCCTCACGTTTGATAAGATGTATGACGGTTCACTGATGCCTGCCATATGTATTACAGTGGTGGTGCGGTATCCAAGAGCTGCCCCGATAAATCAGTGGAAAAGGCCGGGCTCAGGAAGGTACTTAAAAGACGGATACTCAATTTCTCGACAGATTTTATTTCTCAAAATTGTTCATAAGAATCTGTACAAACAAAAGGTCATTAACTACTTGGGGTGACTTTTGGGCTCCTCATAAGTATGAATGAACTCACATTAAATAGGATTCATTGAATACAAGATGGAATTGCTTAATTAATACAAACATTGAAGTAATAGAGTCAATTCCAAAGTACCCCTCAAACAATACAAAATATCAAAGTACAAATAATTAAGCCCAATGCAATCAATTTCAGTAATTAATTTAAATACCAAAACGCAGTTAGTTAAACCAAATATCATAAATCAACCAGCACTCTCTTCGGCGGGTTCAAATACTTTACAAAGAAGTTCCTACAAAACTAATTTAGTGTGTTGTAGTTGGTTCCGCAGAGCCGGAAAGCATCAGAAATATTTTCCGTGATAGCCTGCTTCTTTGTGTGGTCATCGACCGGTTATATTACGTTCGCCCATCATCAGGATGTTTGATAACATAGACAGTGTGATAACATGGACGTGCACATAGCAAATTCAGTTGATACAAGTGTTTTTTAAAAGTGTTTTCTTGGGACTTAACTAGCTTAAGAAGAGGTTCGTTGCACCTGGGTGGGTAAACACATGTTTTTCCTTTTTAAAGGATATTGTACATTGTTATTTTTGGAAACATCCAACAAGTGGAGATTTTAACTTATATTGTGATTTTGAAGGAGATTTACTTCGATAATTCATTACTCATACTACCTTACTATTTTATTTTTTATTTGTTCTTTGAGTGTAGATCAAAGCGAAAGACCACTATGTCAGCCATTGTCTGCTGTGGAATAATTAATGATAAGAAATGATAAAAATGAGCTGAATGATCGTAAGATAGTATAAGTAACTAATATGTTGTTGAACAATTAATATACGTATATAAGCATGCTATTATACATTCCATATTTAAAATCACGTATTATACATTCCATATTTTACCCTTAGTGATGAGGTAAAACTTCTTGCCAAATCTAAGTAGTTCTGTTCCATTGTCGTTCATATTAAGTTCGTAAGTTGGGGAATGAATTGCGTAGATTCTTCTTGTTTCATCACATGTTCCATTGTGTCCAATGTGTCTGTGTCAGGAATGGAGATGTTTGTCATATCTAGGGTTATTAAACGAAGAAGTTGGTGTGAGTCTTATATTCTCTGTTAGTTGTAGTTGTTATAGGTTATAGATGTAGTTATACAGATCAAACAAGTATAACAAAATTGATCAAATTACTCCAATCACCTAAACACAAATCCGACGACATGTCCACCACGAAGAACCTAACACATCCAGGCAAAAAAGGACGTTGATTGGACATACTAGAACAATGTGAAATGAAATCAAAAAACATTACCACCATCATAAACTAGAGCGAAAATACTATAACAAACCTTCACCTTTTAATTATCTTGCTTCGTTTAGGAGTTATTTCAAAAGTGGCTCGTTTAAATGGTGGGACACCCTGTAAATACCCTACAAATACCTTTATTGCTGGCAATTGGCACCAGGAAGAGAAAGTCTGAGAGGTAGCACTGTTTGGCCAGTGGAGTGCGCTACCACTGAGCTCTAGTACCTTGCCTAGTAAGCTTATCAGTTATCAGTAACTAGTTCTAATCTAGTTATTAGACACAACACATAATAAACGAACTGACAAAATTCGCTAGTGAACCATCTTCCCACAATAACAATAACAAACGCAACAAACAATCCACAGCACACCTGAATCCAAAATTTAAAGTCTGTAAATAGAAATTTGAGTTTGTACATATGTGAATAATGTATGCAAATTGAGAATGTAAAATGCAAAATGCTCATTGTGGAATGCACGCTGCATTAAGGCCGAATAGCATGCTTACATGATTTTTCAATGATATATTTATAAAAATTTGTTGTATAAGCTCGTTTATCTTGTTATATTTAAGGCTGAAAAGAATCCATATTTAAGTTGATACTTGCGTGCGTGATGGTGGTATCATATGTGCATATGAAAGGTAAAATATGGGATGTATACGTGATTATCAAATAACAGGCTTTTATATATTAATTGTTCAACAACATATTTTAGTTACTTATACTATCTTACGATCATTCAGCTCGTTTTATTATTTCTTATCATTAATTATGATAGTTAAGGAACAGTGTACAGTAGTGTTCAAAAAGGAAAAATATGTGTTTACTCACCCAGGTACAACGAACCCCTTCGTAACCTAGTTAGGTCTTAAGAAAAACACTTTTAAAAATCCGGTGTGAAACAGTCATACAACTTTCTCTTACTCCAGTTTTCAAAATTATAATTTACAAATTTAATAGTGTGCCAAATTTAATGAATTTCGTCGAAAACTGAAAAAACTGTTCAGTAAAAGCGCACTTCCGGTTTATTAATTTTCTTGACATCGGAATTTTGGCCATCTATTTCTTTCTAATTAATTTTGTTGGATTGTAGAATTGTATAATTAACTATGATAACACTTTAGAGAAAAACCTAACCCTACCCCTCCTCTTAAAATGCCCTTAAATGAATTTTCCCGGAGAAATGATCAAATAAAAGTTGAAGCTCTTTGTGTGTGTAGTTGATATAACATGTTTGAAGAAAACGTCCTCAAAACGGATATTTCCGGTGAAAACTCGATATCGAAAATTTGACACGATTATAGTACTTCCCTGATACTAGGAGTAAGAGAAAGTAAAAAACCAGTGTATCAACTGAATTTGCTCTGTGCGAGTCTATGTTATCACACTGTCTATGTTATCAAACGTCCTGATGATGGGCGAAGGCCCGAAACCGGTCGATGACCACAAAAAAAAGGAGGCTATCACGGAAAATATCTCTGATTAAGGCACTGTCACTTGTGCTGTCTCGTCTCTTTATGATAAAATATTAAATCCTGTGGAAAGGCCCATTAGATTGTTACTTTCTCTTACTGCTAGAAGAAGGATGTATTGTCAATCGGGTCACATTTTCGATTTTGAGTTTTCACCGGAAATACACGTTTAACGCCTGTGTCAAAAAAGTGGTTTTTAGAAAATTGTCTGCGTGTGTGCCTCTGTGAGTGTGTGTAGCCCGAAAACTAAAAATAGCCGGAAATTCAAACTTGATATTCCATTTTAGGTATCACCATTGATGGAATCCGACATTTAGTTATCTGTCAAAATTTCTCAACCAGAAGTACCACTTTACTGAAGGGTTTTTTTTCATTTTTTGCCATTTTCTCGATAACTTGTTACCCTGTTTTCACTATTTTCTTTAAAATTGTTATGTTAACTACATATACAGAAATCTACAACTTTTAGAAAAATTTCTCGGGAAAAATTCATTTAAGAGCACTTTTGTGGAGGGGTGTGGGGTTAGGTTTTCCTCTGACGTGCTATTTCACTTTATTACACAATTCTGTCGTCTATAAATAATATCTATATAATAGTTTCCTTCTCTCGACTATGAGTCTTGTCGAAACATCAAGTCCCCAGTGTGTAGCACGGCAGGTGATCTTCATTAAACTCCGCCAGATATCTACCGTTTAATATGTGCATAACAAATACAGTGTCCGGCTTTTTTGTTATTGAGTGATCAACATTCCCTCTTATTAATTTACTATACTTAATTTGCACTGGCTTTTTTGTATTATTATTATTATTATTTTGTAAAGGAGGGGGCACTACTAGCGCATTGATTATTATTGATTGTTGTTTTATTTATTCGTAATAGTTTTAGTATTTTAATTTAATTATCTTATCCATAATATTATGAATCCAAAATTTTTGTTATATATGCCAAATCTCCAGACTGCTTCGTATCATTTGATTCGTAGCTAATTGTAGTCTTCGTCTCTCACCCCGATTTAAAAAATCTGATGTGAAATACTTACACGACATTGTATTAGATAGCGCTGATGTTGCGAGTTGCTTGAAGAGTGATGGGCTAGTTAGATAGTTAGAACTGCTGCTTGTTTTTGGCTAATGAAACTTCCAACATTGCAGTTGATGAGCGCCTGATGTTTATTCTTTTAAGTTTATGTGGTGACTAACTATACCCTTCAGAGTTGATTGGTTGACTCGCTCGTAGTCATTAAAGTAATGTAGGTGTCTCACTGTACTCTTTAAGTAACGTTTAATAAAAACCCTCAGATGGTTGGTGCCTTGATGCGGTTACTGATAGAACTACTGAGTCTAGGGTTGGTGTGTGTGGCGAGTTTGTTGGCTATTGGTTGCATTACACAGGTACTTGATTATTATTGTATGGCTGTGCATCAGTCAGCGTCTCGATCAGTCCTCAACAAAAGTTGAAATCTAATATCACAGAATCCTCTAAAGACTGAGAAATTGGTCGGACTTTCTGTTAACCGATTCTCAAATTGGAATTCCAGCCAGCATTTAATGTATTTTAATATTGACCACCCTACATTTTGATGAAAATCAATTTACATAGTTGAAGAATCTCCCAGAACACTCAAAAAATTAATTTTCCATGAAAATATTTCAATAAGTGATAGGCATTTATTTGTGTAGTCTGTAAACAAATTGTAGGAGGTATTTTTGAGAAAAATCGCTAAAAACCATTCCCTAAAGTCGCACTTTCCCTTTTTGACACCGTGATTTGATTTAACATCTTCATTATTCGCAATTGCTTAAAATGATTCCAAAGATTTTCCCAAACCTGGATTGCTAAAGTTATTTTTCTAAATTTCTCACTTATATTTGAAATATTTTGCCAGAAAAATTGATTGTTTCTGAGGCGATTTGTTAGCCATTTGTTTACAGTTCTGTCATGAAGTGAGACTGCATTTACACCTTCTCAGCATAAAGTTAAAAAAAGTAAAATTCCGAGTTTTAAGATAATTTGTCAGTAAGATCAGAGAGAAAGGGAGCAAGAGAATGTGCTGTGAGTGTTCATAGCGCAGTTTTGTTTTCCATGCAGTGGTTGTGGCTGGCAGATGTTGTGGCTAAAGGTTGGTGTAACGGGATGGTCTACTAGTGCCTCTCATTTAATGTGCTTTCAGGTTGCTAGGGGCAGATCTATGTTACGAAATTTATCTGCTAGACACGGGTATACACGAGCAGAAAGAACTTGCTTCATACCGCTAGCACAGATTTCCTTTATTCCCTCTTTCTAAAGAAAGATAAGCTAACAAGCCCAACAAACATAAGTTATCTCCTCTTCCCAAATCCAAAAAGATATCTTTTAACCTCCATGACGTCATTACTTCACTTTTATCGCATTTCCGATTATCATATTTTTAACATGGCTTCTCTTTACTTTTTTCTTTTGTAATTCCTTTACACATATATATTTCATATTTATTTCCTCGCTGTAGTTTAAAGTTACGTTTTAGAACTCCATAATATATCATACACCCGACTGTAATGTTTGATAACAGTAAATTTTATTTTTTCTCCATCCATAACATACTGTTATTATAATTAACTTCAAAATCAGTGAATAAACTTGAATAAGCGGGAAAACCGTGTCTTATTGTGTGCGCTGTTTATGAAATTCCAAAAGGCTGATCGAGCTGAGGCGCAAGTTGTTGAACTTCTTTTTTTTTGTTTATAAACTTTTGTTTAGATTTGCGGTGATTATGTGCGTGACGTCAGTTTTGATCTTCAATTAGCCACTTGCCCTTCACTCACAACTTTGCCCATTTGTATGGATCTCTTACTACAATCCTACTACAATTCTAATTGGCCACAAATTTATTAAATACTTCAAATTTGTATTCAATTTATTTATAGTTGGTGGTGAGATGAATTAATAGTTGTCGTTTTTTGGAGTACAAGATATTGATGAACATGACTGAATAGCAGTCAGCACAACTGGTAACATCTGTTTAAAGATAAACTCACTGAGCATCTAAAACATATTTTTGGGAAATATGTTTAAAATAATAGTGCCAGTGAACATTCAAGAAAATCATTGTAGTTATTTTAACAGACAATTTCAAAAACATATTTAGTAACTTCGCACTTCCGGTCATCTGTTTATTAAAATTTGGTGTTATAGACGAGTTTTTAATGCATCTGTAGGTGATGCCATCGTTGAATAGCTGGGCATTTCGAAGACAGCGCTAAAATATAAAAAAATCTAATTGTTTAACGCGCTGCGACTGACCGATTTTGACAGAAAAATTCTTATCGCTTGCAATACTTTTATTTAAACAGATTTAAACAGAAGAGGCTGGAGGAGGAGTTGATGGCAGAATGGGAATCGAGGTGAAGGGTCTCCATTAAGGGCAGGACTATGTTTTTGTTTCTGCTAGAGGCAGGCGCTGGCAGGCGTATTGTTCCGAAGGTACTTTCATATGCCTTGTCTCGGTTAGTAACGGGTCACTGCTTTATAAACGGAAAGTGGTATAGAATGGGTTTGGTTGACAATAGAAACTGCCGTTGTGGAATGGAAAAGACCGCGGAGCTCATTCTTTTGTCCTGCGGCATGTCCGATGATCTGAGAGCGTCTGTGTGGCGCAAGGTGGGTTTTCTCTCACTTTTTTATTGGAGAATGGCCCGGTTTATGAGGCCATGAGGGAGATCGCGGTCGAGGCGTTTGAGCGCCGATCATCGTGGGGTCTCACAAGTCGGAGTTAGGGCAGGTTGGAGGCATTGCTTGGTTCTTTTGCTAGTGTGGTGTTTGTTGTTGTTTCTTTTTGGATCTGTGGGTTGTTGTTGGGTACTGCTAGGGCTTTGTTGTTTGGATGTTTAGTTGTATCATGTTCCTTTGGATAGCGTGTTCCTCGCTGCTTACTTGAGCTGGGCGGTGGTGGGAGGGAGGGGAGGAATTTTCCCTTCGCTCTTTTGTTCCTTCTCTTTCTAGGTCGATGGCTTCACTGGACGGGGGTGAGCACAAGCTCAGGGACCGCCTGAATGGTGTGAAAAAAAAATTAAACAAATTGCCAAGTTTGAGCTTCCTACAGTAATTTTTTGTTTTTGGTATGTTTTCATCACACTACACTCATTCATGGGCTCATGCAAAATCCCACTCATTTTTTTTTGCTTTCTCTGTTATTTTCTTACTAACTGTTGTTAGAGAAAGTATTGTGATCGTGTCAAATTTTCGAAATCGAGTTTCACCGGATATGTCCGTTTTGAGGTTCCCTGGGTCCAAAAAAGTGGTTTTTAGCAATTGGCCTTTTTTTTTAGAAATTTTTGTGCGTTTTTTGTGCTTCTAACATTAACTAAAAGAGCATACAAAGAGCTACAACTTTTATTTCAAACAATTCTAAGGAAAAATTTATTTAATAGCACTTTTGGGGGAGAAGTGGGGTTATGTTTTCCTGTAGAGTGCAAAGTGTTGAAACTGGAGTAGTTGATAATACAATTCAACCATCTAAACATAAATGAATAGAAATAAATAGTTTGCTAAAATTCCAAGTTTCAAGAAAATTATTAAACCGGAACTGCGTTTTTACTGAACAGTTTTTTCAGTTTTTCACGATTTCCTCCATAAAATCACTGACGATTCCATTAAATATGGTACATTAAAGGTAAAATTTGTCAATTACTACAATTTTGTAAACGGCATTAAGAGACATTTGTATGGGTGTTTCACACCAGATTTTTTTTTTTTTTTAAATAATACAAAGGAGTTAAGTAATATTTTAAATATTTTATCTACTTACACTTATTCTTTGGGAAAATGGACAAAGCGCGCCTTTACAACTCGGAATACCGTGCTCTGTATGCCAAAATTGCCCTGCCTGATAAACTTTCCTCAGCATTTCCTTAAACTGTAACTTTCCTCCCTACAGCCAAGTTCAAAGCACTGATAAGTAATTCGCTATAAAGAATATCCTACAAACCATTGATCCGAGTCAGTCACATCCTGCATGTAACCTTAGACAAAAAAAAGATATTTGTCTTACTGGTAAAAGGGAGTATTACGATCTTGTCAATTTTTCGAATTGAGTTTACACTAGAAATGCATGTTTTGATGTCCCCTAAAAAAAGTACGGAATAGTTTTTAGCCAATGGTGTGTGTGTGTGTGTGTGTGTGTGTGTGTGTGTGTGTGTGTGTGTGTGTGTGTGTGTGTGCATGTATGTATACAAATGATCTGAAAAACGAAAAATTACAAGAAGCTCAAACTTGATACATCTGTTTAGGTACGGTAGTATACAAGTACGGTGGCAACCGCACCTGGCACCAATGTTCCAGAAAAAATCTATCAACCGAAAGAGCGACTTTAGTAAGTGGATTTTCGTGATTTTCTCGTGCAGTTCCAATGATTTTCTTTCACTTCGCATACTGTCTACATGCATAAATACCGATCACTTCTGTTTGTAACATTTTCCTGGGAAAATTTATTTTTTAGGTAGTTTAGAGGTTATAGTAGCGTTGAGCTTCCCTCTGAAGTATCTCTTCAGTACAGTGTGTGGTGCTCTCACTTATATATATATTTATTGTCTGTTGGGAGGAACCAAGCCCCTATGCTATCCAAAGCCCTTCTGGGCCCATATAGCTACCCCAAAGTTCGGAGCCTTTTCAGTGCCCTACCGGCCTCTGGACAATGTTCGCTCGTTACAGACAACACTGCCCATCACCGGACAGTGAGCTGTAAGAGGCTCGTAAGAAGAAAAAAATCTAAGGACAGCAGCTGGACTCGAACCCGGGACCCCCGCATTGCTAGTCCAGCGCGCTACCACTGAGCTAATACTACTTGTATTAATATTAATTTATGTTAAAAGTTTACATAGATTTGTAAATTCGAAGAAAATCTTTTAATCCGAAGTGCAGCTTTACAGAATAGTTTTTTGGAATTTTATCAAAAACGAATGCAATGATTTCCCTTAAACAGGGAATACTAACTGTACAGATTTAAAACCTTTCAGTTTTATTCGTAAATTTTGTCGAAATAATTGAATTTAGAATTGGGTCGTTAAATTTCAAATGTTATGTGAGGTTGGTTCAGTTTTACTGGTGCTCTCTCTTCTCTAGTAATTGTACGGTCATCTTTTTGTTTTAACTAATATAATTTTAGGTTTCGGAGATAATTTTTTATTTAATTTCTTTTCCAGTTTCTTGGCAAATTATTTTATATTATTTTATAATTTTTATAATATATGTATATTTTTCTTATTTTAAGAATCTCGTACTAGTGAGAAGGTTGAATATCTTACAACCAGGGGGTGAGGATGTTAGTGCAACAGTTCAATTAATAAATCCTTTATTCAATTCTAATTTATACTTTAGTTATATACAAGCCAAATTATTGCCTATAAAACCTAGTTTTTGTAATCAATACAGTCTCTCTTCTCTCACTATCTCTCCCACACACACTGTCATACATACATCATACTTACATACACACATACACAAACACACACAGAGACGCACACACACACAGAGATATTTTTGTATGTATATAAAATATGTCATAACAATGTTATCTTATTGTGGAAGCCAAAAATGAGTAGTTTCGAAGAAAACGTAATATTTTATAATCAGTATTTTTGCAATATTTTCTCTCGTACTAAAACTGAGTAGTAGAATTGACCAGGGCGACGTTGCATGACCCACGAGGTTGATGATAAGGCAAATATTATAATATAATATATACGTATATTACAGAGAGCCTCTTTAAGGGGCCCAACAAATGGAAGTCCGATGGGGCGAGATCAGCAGTGCTGTAGGGGGGGGTGGAAGGATCTCCCACCCCACTTTTTGAAGTGTTTCTTGAGTTAGTGTGCCGTATGTGGGCGCGCGTTATCATGAAGCAAAATCACGCTTTTAGTCAAGAGTCCACGACGTTTCGTTCGAATGGCAGATCTTATCTCTGTAACGCGGCTGTTGATGGTTCGTTGATCTTCGAGAAGTCACAATAAAAAGGCCCCTACGAATCGAATTGTGTAAGCATGACTTTATCTGCAGAGGCTGGGTCTAGAATTTCTTTCGAATGGGAGAACCCATATGCTTCCACACAAGGCTTTTTTGACGCTTAGACTCCGGCTCAAAATAGTGTATCCATGTTACAATTCTACTGAAACATTCTTTTTCAATTAAACATCGTTCTTTCAATTGTTGCCTGATTTGAAACCTGGTTTCTTTGCGGGTGACCGTAATTTGTCTTGTAACCTATCCCGCACAAGTTTTCTTGTACTGCAACTTATTCTGAATAATATTCTCGATAGTTCCAACACTCGCGTGCACTCTCCTGCTATCAGTTTAATAGTAGTACGCCTGTTGTCCTGAATTAACGCGTTAATGCGAGATTCGAGGGAGGAAGTTGCAACTTCAACCGGTCTTCCACTTCGTTGCTCGTCACGACACTTGCATGGTCGCTTTTAAACTGTTCTACTATTTGTAAACGTTCGAACGGTCCAAACAATTATTCCTTTACACTATCAACATTTTTTCAAGGATTTCACTACCTTTGACACCCTCTGCAACTAAAAATCTAATCACTGAGCGTTGTTCTTCCGAGGTGCAATGCTTGAGCGGACCCGCCATTGTTAACTGAATACATTTGAGGTTATGCTTATCAAATACTTTCGAACGCTGATGAGAAACTAAGTACAAGGACGCCAACTTGACGCACTGAAACTAGTGTATTGATTAAACAAACCATTTCTGAGTTAAGCGATTTGTCTCGTTACTTATTGAATGACCCTCGTATTCCTGTATGCAATTTTAAGTTCAAAATTATTTTAATAGATTAATTAAATTATTGATTTTCTAGAGGCTGGGTTGCGGGGTGACAGGCTGTACAAGTGCGAGCAAATGGAATAATATCCGCAACTGGTTATAGCCCATTGATAAATAGTTAGCTTAATACTGGAGAGCTAAAGTTTGGAGCTGTCAAACTTCTCTCTCTCTCTCTCTCTCTCTCTCTCTCTCTCTCTCTCTCTCTCTCTCTCTCTCTCTGTCTGTCTCTCTGCGTGTGTGTGAGAGTGTCTGTCTGTCCGTGTCTGTGTGTGTATGTTTGCGTGTATGTGGTTGTTGTTCTCCAGCGATCTTCTATAAACTTCGCAGGCTCCTACTATAATTAAGCACATATAGGCCTGGCCAATTACTAGTATTTATTTTAGAATTAAATAGAAATATTTTTAAGAAAATTGATTTTTGATGAGTTTGGTGATGGGACATTAGTGATTCCTCCAATCTAACAGTGACCTTTCAGTTGGATTACGTGTCTCCATCTGGAAGAAGGCAAGGAAATTCAAAATTTAGTACAAATTCGGACTTTTAAGTTTAATTGTTAACTAAGATTGTGTAAGTTTGTTTGTTGTTACAGAAATTCACGTTAGCGTTTCACTTAAGGTTTTTGTCTTCATCTTCCCTTATAGCGTCACCGTTTTGTAAATGCTAATATTTTGCAAATTTGCCAGAACTTAGAAATCATGAGTTTTCCCGAAAAATGATGATTCTACGAGAGCCTCTTGAGAGGAATGGTGTGCATCTCAGGTTTCTTAATTTTTGTTTATGAAAGAAGTAGGTAGATACTCTTGAGATTTTTGCGGTGAAAGCATGCCTCTCTTGCTGCTCGTCAACATTATAGTAGCCTTTGCGCATCTTCAACATGTTTTGGCCATCGTGTGGATAGTGACAGTAGTTCATGCTAAAACCACATCAACAACAAACTTATTTTCTAATTTCGGTATTTGTATTTGATCATTTATAAAAATATTAATTAACGTCACAATTAATGAAATATAAATTATGAGCAAATTTGAAGTAACTTAAACATTAAGTGGAACATGTTGTCCACATAGTATAATATTGATTAATGGTTTCTATAAAGTGTTAGTTGTTTGTTTATTATATTTGTAGAGAGATATAAATGAGGTTGGTGAGTTGAGTGGGTGAGTGACACCAGTCTCTGTTAGACAGCTCTGCGGACCTTGCGTCTGGATCTAAGCCAAAACTTGAATTTTTTTTATATTTTTTACTAGTGATGTTAGTTTATGTTTAGTAGTTTACACGTTGCTTTAATAGTTGTACATATTACCACTTGAAGGATCGGCCCAATTCCCTATCTCCCTGTTAACTGCGCCACTACCTTACCAAGTACTCTTAACTAAAACCACTCCAATAAGAATAAATTGTCATTAATTTTGGAAATTTGTTAGCCCTATTATTTTAATCACAACTACAGTTTATACATGATTCATCTTCCTTATTTCACTTAATAAGGTAAAAACGTAAGAAGTATTGCATTCGATATTGATATTATTATAATATCTTTCAAAAGAATATTTTACGTCAGTTCTGCATTAAAAATTCTAAATGCCTTATTTATGTTGAAGGGGTAATTTTTACCTAAAAGTAACTTTTAGAAATCGGCCAGTGGTATGTAAAACGAGAAACCGCAATGAGCTAAACTTGTAGTGATGTTAGTTTATGTTTAGTAGTTTACATGCATTTATTTATTTATTTATTTATTTATTTTTATTTATTTACGGCACGTCAACATCTATGGTCATTGGCGCCCGGACCCTTCTCAGTACACTGCCGGTCTCCGGACAGTGTTCTCTCGTTACAGACAACATTGTTCATCACCGGACAGTGAGCTGTAGAAGCTCCTATGAAGAAAAAAAATCTAAGGGTAGCATAGCTGGACTCGAACCAGGGTCCTCCGCCTGAGAGTCCACTTAGCTTTCCAACCCTTCCCTAGTTTGCAAATTGCTTTAATAGTTGTACATATTACCACTTAAAGGATCGGCCCAACTCTCTTATGTTTAGTAATTTACAAGTTGTAAACCCACCTCTGTATTTATGCTGGGACAAGCGAGTAAAATTTGCTTTAAACAAAATTTGTCTTGTAATTGTACTTGTACTAAAAGGAATAAGAGAAATCGTATGAGTGTTCACACCAGGTTTTTTTAAGCTGTAGGTATAAGAGATTTGGAAACCAACTTTATTATTTCAAATTGGGCCACTTATTTTTTTTTCAACGAACTTTAAAAGTAGATTTTTTTTGTCGTGAAAATGGTTATTGAACAAGAAAAATAAATTAGAGAATTTTTTCTTACTTTTTTTTTTTTCCATTTTTGTTTAAAAAGATATTTACAACAAACTACTGCTAGGTACAACTCGGCAGAGAGAGAAAGAAATGAACTTAAAAAGTTTTAAACTTTAAAAAGTAAAAATTCAGTGATCTTGATTTGATAATGGCTCAGTTTAGTGATGAATTCAAAGCTATCACAAAATACTTGTTTACCAGAAAACTTGACCGAAACAAAGCTCAAATTCTTCTCTTCTAAATACTTTCAGCATCATTTGACATTAAAATCATTTGTTTTTGCGATTCAGTTGTGTTAGCACAACATTTAAAATTAAAAAGAAAATCCAGAGAGGATCTTGGTGATGATCCAATTTATTGAAGAAGAAAGGGTCAATGTGTATGACAATTTAATTCAACGTGTAGTGCCTAGATTTCGTATTATTGGCTCAGTAGGTCCTGGAAAGCCGAAACGTCTTCAGAGAACAGTACGTACTATTAATGCTGAGCTTGACATATTGTTGTATGAAAGAGAAAATCCTACTTCAACTCATCGCCAGATTATCAGGATTTTGAATATGAAGAGAGAAACAGTTCGGCTAATCGTAAAATCATATAACTTCTGTCCTTATACTTTCATGTGGTTCAACAAATGCAGCCTAAAGATTTTGGGCGTAGATTAAATTTTTTAACAACAATGGATGTGCTTTAAGTTATGATTCTGATATTTTAATAATATTTTATGGAGTGATATATGTAAAGTTTAGGTGGATTTCCGAATATAGGCAGATGAAAATTCAGACATTACATATCAGACACGGAATCAGACAATAATTTCGATAAATATGTGATGCGGCCTGATAAGGGATCAACTTGTTGGTCCGTATTTTACAATGAAACATTGAACGTAAACAGGTATCTTCATTTCTTAAGTGACGTTCTACAAGTTCAGCCTGAAAATGTCTTTCTGTACGCAACCAAATGATGTACTTTCAGCAAGATGGATGATTAGCGCATAATGCGAGGATAGTAAGGCATATCTAGATCGCACTTACAGATCATACTTATTCGTACTTATTCAATGGATTGGCCCGCACGGTCCTATTCAGTGGCCTGCCCGCTCTCCAGACCTCACCCCTCTGGATTACTTATTCTGGGGATCCCAAAACAATTAAGTTTATGGCCACTAATGGCCTGTCACCACCGTAGAAGTTCTTAAAGAGTTTCTAAAACCAGCGAAAATATCCGTCATGATTCTGTAATGAGTGTAGTCATTGACAACTGGTTAAAAAGGCCGTGTATGTGCTAATTTTACTGATGGTGCCCATTTTAAACAAGTTGAATAGGACTATTGCTACATTGAACGTTTGGACAATGCTTCAGCAGGGTAAGATGGTGGAAGTTGCGGAGCAAATTCTAAAGTATAAATTGACGTGGTAGCACTACAAGAAGTTAGATGGAATGGGGAAGGCAGGATTGATAAGAAAGAGTATACGATGCTATATAAGGTAAGAGTGAAGGAATGGAACTGGGTTCATTCAAACATGGGTAATGTAGCTAAGTTTATTAAAGTTTGAGCCATTAATCGACAGGATTAGTAAAATTCGTTAAAAAGGGAAATTCAGGTACTTCACTTTGTTACCGGTATAGGCACCAACTGAAGATTGTGATGAGGAGGCAAAACTTCAATTTTATCAGGATCTGGAGAGAACTTTTTTGGCGCCACTTGATCCCACTAGCCGGCTGCTGCCTTTTCAATACAAAGGTATCAAAGACAAGCACCGATAAAGCCCTGTCTATTGAACAGAAGCCACCTGGTCTTTGAAAGTCGCCGATGGGCGACCAAATCTGGCCACTGACCTGAATCACTGGTCGCCGACCTAACCAAGGTCGCACGCTATTAGAGATGTCTTAGTGTGAGAACTTACTTAAGACTAATATAAACTTCGCTCCACTGGAAGAAGGGATCATTATATCATTCATCATTATACGAGTAGCCACATCATTATATCAGTATCATTTTACAGCAGCACTTATACTTGAGTTCCGAGCGCGTCCCTATCCAAGGTTCTACTTATAATTATTTTCATAGTTGTGCATATTAGTTTATTATAATCACTTTAAATTATTTGTTATTAAACTCTTAAAATTATTTATTTACTTTTATCAAATCACATTAATTGTAGTTACCATTAGGCTCATTCAAATTATTGTTAAAATATATTCTATTTTTATAAATTCAGTGTTAGTAATTTAAGCAATAACTCTCTAAACTAACTGCCGCCTAATAAATCCATTTTCAAGACATCTAACTTCATACCTCAGGAATCTCGACATTTGATTCCACTACAAGACCAAGATATGATAAAATAATAATGCTGGGTGACCTCAATGCGCAAATAGGAAATGAAAGCTTCATTGACTCTGTTGCTGGACACTTCACGCCTCATAGTGAGTCAAATGAAAATGGAATGCACCTGTGTCAGTTTGGAAAGCTAATAATAAAGGAGCACTAACTTCCAGCACAAAAGTATACATTTGGGAACTTGGAAATCACCAAATGGATAATCACCTAGATTGGCTATGGGCTAGTTCTAGTTCAAAAAAGACACTCATCGCCAATTACCGATGAAGATTGTAATCGGGTCCACTGTGGACCAGACTGTGATTCAGAAATGGTGTAGCTTTAGGAGAGCTATGGAAAAGATTGCGGAAACAGTACTAGCAGAAAAGAGAGAGGAACGGAGTGAAGAATGGTTCGATTCTGACTGCGCCGATGCTCTCCGAGTAAGAAAGACGAAATTCGGCTGCATATACAGAGAGTAGAAGCAAGTCAAAGAAAATTATTCGTATAAAGAAGCGGAACCAACAACTTAAAAAGAAAGAACAGATTGAGGAATTGCGGGGGGCAATGACACCAGAAAATTTATGAAGCAATTAGGTCTATGACTCCAGGTTTCCAACCGAAAATGGATGGTTGTAAAGATAAGAATGCCTTGATGATTGATTGAGAGTCTCCAAGTAATGGAAAGGTGGGAGGAGCACTTCACTGAGTTTCTTAACCCTCATATCAGAGAATGTAATGTCAATAATAATATTAACAGTAATGCAGAAGAACAGCCAATGATCTGGAACCGCTGTCCATAGAAGAAGTAGCTGATGCTATTGAAAGATTAAAAAATGAGGCCCCTGGGGAAGATCTGATGGCAGCAGAATTCTTTAAGTATGGAATCGATGAACTATTAGACCAGGCATACTGTTGCTGGAAGATGTTCGGGTCAAGTAAGTGCCTGGGAGCGGCGCAGACGCCTCCATATGTCCCATATATAAGAAAGGTATAAGTTCTTTTGTGGAAATTATAGAGGAATTTCTCTCCTCGCAGTCGCTTATGAATTGCTCTCAAGTATCCTGTCTGTGAGGCTCAACGATTTGGCAGAGAACGTGCTGCGAGAATATCAATGTTGCTTTCGTAAGGGAAGAGGAACAGCTGACCAAGTTTCGAAATGATGCATTTGTTTATGATCAGCATTTAATAAATGCGGCGCCCATCTTGCACAGGGCTTTCTCATTTAAAATGTGCTGTACCCTTTCCTCTGAGATAGCTTAGCTATCTCATACACCTTTTTAATCGTCGATCATTTAGAACCATATTGTGTATCTTCTCAAATTTTCTTCGTTAGTATCACTTTTTGGCCGTCCTTCACGTAGATCATCTTCAATCGATGTACGACCACGTTTAAACTGAGCTACAATTTTTTACTGTTAATAAAGAAAGTGAATACTCTTTATACACTTTCACCAACTTTCTGAATTTCTGTTGGCAAAATAAACCACTCAAACGAAGAATTTTATGACGGAACGGTATTCAAGTTTATTCATTTTGTCAAAAACACTCAACATGCTTACTTTAAACAGCCGTATAAAACAAACTCTTTTCATCAGAGACATTTTCCCTGGTAGCCTGCTTCATTTTGTGGTCATCGACCGGTTACGGGCGTTCGCCCATCTTCAGGATGCGTTTTTCAGACAGTGTGCCAACACAGACTCGTACAGAGACTTAGTTTCACACTCCAACCACCACGACAAACTATTTTGTCTGATCAAATTTACATTTGGTATTTACTTTTGCAACAAGTGTGCCAACATAATAGAACAGTAATTTCTTTGTAGCAATGCCATCTTCAACTTGCCGAATTGGCCACGCCCTCGCTCTGAAACGAGCGGTTTGGTGCCACCGTACCCTCTCCTAATTTACAGGATTCTTATATCCACTATTTACAATTCTGTTTAATCCCTCTGATATTTTAAGGCTCCCTTCATCCCGATCAAAAATTGGCCGGTTAGCAGCCCCGGCGGCGCACGAGACCCCTCACAACTTTACTTACTACTATTACCATTCCAAATAAATTTGTAATTGCAAGTACCGCGTTAGCACAATAAATAATTGAAAATAATTTTGAAGATATCGTTCCTCAAAATGGTCCGAAATTTCTCATATTTGTTGCTTAAAATAAATAATTGATCACATATTTGGAATTCTTAAAAAAATTAAGTGGAGTAACATTTGGAATTTGTTTTGTATCTGGTGATGTGTGTTGAAATTGTCTCCCTTTGTATATACAATAAATAAGTACCTACAAAAATAACAGCTGCAATAAAACAACAAAGTAGTGAAATCGGTTATTCAAAGATCGAAACAGAGATGTTTTGCTAAATGCATTGATGATCACAGTGACCCAGTTAAATATTCTGAGCATCTCTGCATACTTCGATCACACTGCCACCTTCTAAATTTTTTATTTACTTTGCGGGCAGGGACGAAAGCTTACGCTTTTAAAATTCTCTCTTAAGTTAACACATTCAATTATTTCAAGGAAAAAGTTTTTAGTTCATACAGCACCCTGCTCGGTACTAGAGTCCCAATACCGAACTGAATATATCTAACAAGATTCCCTATATCTCCAAGACTGGAGAACTGAACTGACAGAATGAAAGGAAATTCCTGGAAAACAGTCTTTCATCTGAGACCTTAAAGCAAAAAAAGAAAAAAATACAAAATGCGAATTTAACCTATATTGTTTGTCTTCTTTATTGGTTCGTGTTCATTATTATAATTACGATATTTGATGACGACAAAGAAGCTGTCCATCTTTTTTTTATGTACTTCTATTTTTCTCCAACTTTTGGCCCTCTAAAGTAGCCATCATCAAGAGCACTAGAATTTATATAACATTTGTTTGTACCTAACTTTTGATTCAAAACTGAATATTAAATATTAGCTATTGTTCAAGATATCATTCACTTTTATTATAGTCTTCTGATTTATATCAAATATTTTATTTCCCCTTGAAGCCATTAGAAAAAACGAAAAGTTAGCTAATGCAGACTAGTATTTGAAGACTTTATTGTAACTTCAGCTATAAAATGAAAAATCTCTATAATATGCAATTTCTAATTTCCAAATTTAGACATTGTAATGAAACCAATAGCCAACCAAATTCGTCTCAGTCTGGGCCCAGTAGTGTGATTGGCAGCCGCATCGGTCTGGGTGGTGAAAAGAATGAACACACAAACTGGGTCTAAATTCACAATTTATGAATATACGATTTGCTGAGGAAGGAGAGCTGAGTGTACAGAGCATGTAGACAGTGTGACCGAGTTGGTTAGTAGCGTGTTGATGTAGCGATGATGTTGTGAGCGGCTTCAACAGTGATGTAGGTAGTTAAAATGCTTATAGGTGGCGGACTAGCAGAGGTGAATCTTTCAAGTTTGAGGTTAATGCAGCTGATGTTTATTCTTCTAAGTGACTGTGCCGTTCTCTTTAAAGTGAAGATGAAGACTTTCGTGACTCTCCCGTTTTCTTTAAAGCCAAGTTAGAGACTTTCGTTGCTTTCCCGTTCTCTTTAAACTGAAGTTAGAGACAGATTTATATTCACTTTCTCTTACCGCTAGAGACAGTTTCTAGGTCAGAAGAAAATGACGTCGTGGTTGAAGCCCATTCACCACGTTCACTATAATATACATTGCATTAGGCGCGACAGAGGATGTAATGCGTAATTGGAATGCGCTTGGTAGCGCCTTAATACGGTTACTAATGATATTCAGTAGTCATTAGTCCAGCTTTTATGTGGCAATGTAATTGCTACTGGTTCCATTATCACATGATGATAAAAATTCAGGAATAATGTTGGAAAACCGGAAATATTTTAGTTGATTATGAATAATAATTTATAATGAATACAATAGAAATTGAGATTACCAGAAGAGAAGTGTAAGCAGACTGCAGCGGCGTGACTATCAGTTTTTCTTTACGACATTGCACCTAAATAGTTGAGCATTCCATTGGACTCACTCAAGGCAGATAGGCAGTGCCTTAACAGTTACCGCCATCGCACTGTCACACGCAGATCTGTTACATCACTTCAGTAATTCAGTTGGTCGGTCAGTATCAGTATTTTGGTTTCACTTAAAGTGTTACAACTGTTTCATGTTTCTTACCAGGTTTCATATATTTCTATTGTTGTTTCCTCATTTATTATCTTCTTATTAATTTTAATAATTGTTTTGACATTATTAATAATGAACTGAGATGATAATCTAATTTTCCAACATTATTCCTAAATATTTTATCAGGATGGTCAAATTTGGAAATAGAAATTGCAAGAGTTAGTTCATTTCATGGCTGAAATTTCAAACAATACGTTCATGTAATATTGACTAGCCATCTCATCATTTTTCCTCATAGCGTTTTCTTAATTAGGGGAAATAAAACACCTGATATGAAACACTGACCCACTTATAATTATCACAAATCTAACTGAAAAATTATCTCACCTTTAGAATTGATTTTAAACGATGGCTTGGTCTCATGTTATCACAGAAGATGGCTGGCCGTGCAGATGTCATTAAGACAAGATTGGCAACCTGGATTTATTAAATTGTCAGCTCTTCATCACTCCCCAGTAAAATTTGTATTAGCAGTTTAGAGTTCAGCCTAACGTCTCAGTTTCCTCAATACATTCAGAATATTTTAAGTAAAAGTAAGGTTTATAATGTGCTGTAAAGATTTCAAGTTTAAAAAAGATCATTCATTTTGTTGAAAAAAAAAATCCCAAAAAATTGAGGCATACATTGGGTAAATCAGCTCTTAATCGATTTTCTTTAAACTTGGAATTCTGGCAATGCATTTAATGAACTTTAATATTATATAGGCGACGGAACCGTACTTTTAATTTTTATTGTTATTTTTAAGGTGCTCAACGGCCAAGTTCTTTGCACCTACTGGACTAATACGAGTATATTTCTTTTCATGATCATTTCTAATATGTACTTTAATTTTAATTTCCATATTCTCTAAATCTTTCACTCAAAACAATCACACATCCTTTGCACAAGCACCGGGGCCAATCCCTGCTTCAGGCCCATCCTTCCGAAAATTCAGTAGCCACCACGTACTTTTAATGAAGTGGCACTTTATAGGAAAGCAACTCCCTCTATTCTAATCTATTTTATAAATCTGATAAAAAATCACTGGATAAACTTCTTATCCTTCTTAATAAGTAATGAAATTATAAAAAAATTTCTAACACTCGCAAGTCTTGACACAAAAGATTAGCCTACGGGTGTAAAGCGGGCGTGTTATATTTGCTGATTACCTGTTGTTAAACCGACTTATACCTGTTGTAGGGCCACTCTTTTATAGACCTAGGAATTACTTTTTCTTTCACATGTAGAGGGTGAGTTTAGGTAGAGCTTTGCCTTAGTTTGTTATAGCGGATATAGCACTGCGACGTAAAAGTTCTATTGTGCCCACTGGACCCTTCTGAACGCATTGTCCATCATCGGGCCTGAGCTGTAAAGGCTTCTAGGAAGAGAAAACCTAAGGCCTTGCCCTAACTTCTCTGCAGGGGGAGTCATTTAGGGGTCAGGTCGAATGACAGCTGTGCTCACGTATCATGATGCCTGGTTCGAGGTGCCCTCTGTCACATTGCAACAACTGTCATGCAAAATAAATAATCCTATCACACAGTAAAGAACAGAACACTTTAAGATATTCTATTTAGGAAATAAAATAAAAGTCCATATTGTTAAAGAAAGATTACTACAAAATAGAAGAGAATTTGATTTACTGGAAAGAGGAAGAAAGTTGATTGTGCAATGAGGGATTGGTATAGGGTGCAAGAAAAGTGTGTGTGTGTGTGCCCCCTCTCTACTATAGTTACTCATCAATCTTTGCTCGCATACACTAAAATACAGTAAATCTTGTTCTACATTTACTACTCTTTTAATCATTTTAATAATAATTTATATGTAACATGCGTTGATAGGATAATTTTTGCTATTCAACATATTATTTATTTGTATAGACCTAGAATGATCTCATTATTAATGAATGTTGATTACTGAGAGTGTGTTGTGTACGAATTATGTTGTAGAGAAACAAGAAACACAACACCGACAGGCTCCGCTCTTGCAGGAACCACGCTTTGGCGTCGCACCACAACTGTTCCGTAAGTTTTATGTTCACCACTTCTTTTGTGTTTTATGTTCGTTTGCTAATACAAGAACTGCCCGCAAAAGTTAAGGATATCATTTTCATTTAATTTGTAGTGCTTCTACTTTTATTTAAATTATTTTTTTATTTATTGGCTAGCATTTAACATATAGTTCTTATAGTTTGACCTTTTGTGTAGTGTTTTTTTTTTGAAGTTTGATTTCTTTCTTCCTTTCGGTTTTGTTCGGCAATTTCCTCACCATCCTCGGCACATCCTCTTGTTCTAGGCTGGTTTGCAAGGAGGTTCATTTTAGGCAAGATGGCGTTTTCTTTTCACAAAATTACCCATCAAATTATTAGATTCAACTGTTAGATTCTTTGTTGCAAGTGATTTATTATTGAAGCTCAATCCTCGTGCGCGATCTCGGAGAAATTTCAATTAACTTTGGAATCCTAGAATTTTTGTTTCCTTTTTGTCTATAAAATGTCGTGAATGTTGATTTTACCGATTGTATGACCTACTAGACGTACTTCCTGAGTAGTTTGAAATTTTGCAACCATTTACTTTTTCACTTGCTGCCAAATTCCAAATTAAACTGGTAACCGTGACAAATGCCCTAATAGTTCCTATTGGGGACTGGAGACGTTATGCTGCAATTAGAACTGTCTAAATTTGGAGTGTTTTCGCATTCCTGCTCCTTCATAAAGCACAAAGTTTTCATATACCTTTGTGTTGTCAGAACACCTTCATGGTGTTGTCTATTACTGGAAATTAACTGAGATTGTTCACACCATTGCGGTGTGGCATCTTCAATAAAGAAAGAAAAAAGAAAGAAAGAAAACAAAAATTAAATAATTATATAATAATAAAAATGGGATGGCATAAGTGAGGTGCACTTCGTGTTTCAGGTGTCCTCCAGAGTAGAAACTTTCGTGAATCCTCCGAGAGTAGCCCAAATCGAGACTCATCTCAGGCGAACAAACCGATGTACCAATGGAGGTCCCAGATTCCATACTCTCGAGCCCAGTCAAGACGGGGTACATGGTCTACTGTGCTGAGTGGAACACAACGAAGCGGTGGACTTCTCCAGTGTAAGTGATAACTACTCCCTTAATTCGAATTGTCAACTTATTAAAGTACTTGTCTTTGCATACTCTAGTATACTGCAATCCGTTGTTATTGTTTTGGTGAAGGTACTGCTATTAAAAGTTATACTGTATTGGTGCCCCATGCCATTGGACATTCCCTACCTCTGTCGGCTCTAAATAATAAAAGAATTTTGTATGCTTTAATTTGTGCGAAATCTATTGTTTTAATGAAGCTTTGTCCCCAGCCTATTTTTTCTCAATTTGTGCGAGCCTCCTTTTCTTTGTGTTCTATTTTTGTGACTCAATGTGTAGTTTGCCAATTAACCAATTAACATCTTCAATAAATAATAAATATAACGTTTATTTACTTTTATATTTTTAAACCTTAACTTTTGCGGGTAGTTGAAATTTAGGTTTGCAACATTTCAGCAATTAAATGATTTTTGAAATACTATTATAGTTTATAAAAAAACACACACACACACACACACACATATACTCTTATATATATATATATATATATATATATAAAGTACAATTTTATAATCGATTACAGTAGAGTCTCGATAATCCGTCCGAGATGGTGAGGACCCTCTTGTGAGCACTTGAACTTGCGAGAAACTCCAATTATACCTAAGTCTTCCAAACGAAGTAGATGGGCCGTTGATCGAATGTTCCTCACTACTCACTAACCGCCCCATTACTAACTATCTGACGTAATCAGATTTTTTCTGCCATCTCGTCTTTAGATGGAACAGTTAGGGATAAGAAAAGGAAAGAAGGTCAGGAGTTGTTCATCCCCCCCCCATTCCACTTGAAGACCGAAAGACCATAACATTGAGAGAAGGTAAATGCGATGGAAATTTGATGGTTACCCTCACTCTCGGGCAATGTTTTAATGTATTCACAATGCAGATGACGCTCCCAGGGAAATCTCCCATTGCGTTGTAGTATACGAAGAAACTAGTGCACATTAGGAAAAAATAGAGGGATTCACTCTACTTTGCCACATGAGATTGGCTTGATTAATTAGAGATATCAGTTTCATCTTAAGTTCTGCAGCACAAGAATTTTAAAAACATTGGTAAGTTTAAATAGCCCGGATTATTGCAGCTCGGCTTATCGAGGCTCTGTTATCTGTTCATTTTTATTTTAAATCGCATTCATTTTTGTTTACATGTTTGCTCATTTGTAACCGAAGCCATCACATGCGCTGCTGGCCGCCGGTAAATATTCTCTCGTTACCGATATTTTAGAACATAAACGGACAGCCACTGTAGCGGGAAAATTCAAGGGCAGCGCTGCTTGGATTATGATTATTAGTGAATATATTTTAAGCAAAGCTTATTTCTATTGGTTCCAGGGATGAGGAATTGTAAACTAACTTATACCCTCCTCCTGGGGGGCACAGATAAAATGTAAATATCTTGAATTGTACGATAATGGATGTATGATGGACGGAACATAATGATGGTTTCAAGACATAATGAACACTTCATATTTCACTTTACATTGTTTAGAAACATGATCAAAATTCTTTTTACCTGTAGATGATTGTAACTTATTTACAAATTGAGAACGAAATTTAACGTTGCTCTGCACATTTCGCATTTGTGTTAACATATTATTTCTTCTTCTTTTCTTCACCTTTTGGGTTTCTAAAAGGTCCATCCCACTATGGAAAAAACGCACAATTTTTCGTTTTTGATAATTCTTATTCATTTATTTATTTATTTATTATTATTATTATTATTATTATTATTTTAAATTTGAGGCGCTTAACATCTATGGTCATTGGCGCCCGGAGCCTTCTCAGTGCACTGCCTGCCTCCCTACAGTGTTCTCTCGTTACAGACAGCACTGTCGGACAGAGAGCTGTAGCCAAGTGCAGTTCACACATCTTCTTTACATTCTTAGTGGACAAACATCATTATTGCATTATTATTACTACACCGTTTTATCAACTATCATGTATATTAGCGATGGCAGCCTCTGTACTTTACCATAATGGCTCTACAATAAAAGAATACAAAATCTACCACTGCCCTTAATCTCATGAAATAAAATAGCTGTGAAACACTCATACACGTCTTCCGCATATTAATCTGAGAATCTTTCTTCACAGTGAGAATTTTTAATAACATTTACTGCTCTCGCTCTTCGCCCCCTACCCCCAATCAGTATATATATATATATGTATGTGTATAATGACTAAACGTAGGAACATTATGGCTGGTTGGTTTGCTCACAGAAAAGAAACGTTCAAGTAAATTTTTCTTACAAAAAATAAAGGAATCTATTTCTTAAATAAAAACCACACCCTCCCCATTTGAAAAAATGAAGTTGGTGCCCGTATCTCGCTTCTCGAAGCACCAAAACAAATTTGCAAATTAAATTTGGATTTCTAACAAAAAACTACGGGGACACGTATTTTTTAGTTTTTTTTCTAGCTATCTTAGTTTCCGAGAAAAGTCGTTATCCATATACCCTGGGACACCCTGTTTATATATGTATATGAAGCCTTCCTTGACCTTAAGTAATACACACATACACACAAATAGTATGAGCTATACCGGAATGTCATCTTGTTTCTAATTGTCCGTCCTTCCCAATACTCCGTTTATATATTTGCGCAACAATGACTTGATTATAAAGCAGTAAGAGGAAAAAACATTTCTTCTTCGTCTTCCTGAGGAAATTGGCTTGAGTTGTTCCAGCAGGTTATTTTTTAACAAGTGTTGGCTATTTGAGGAGTTTACAATACATGTTATTAAGGGTTAGAATTGTAAACAATAAAAATTTAGTGATTAAAAAAAAAAAAATCCTATGGCGCAACAGCCATGTAGGGTCAAGGCTTGCCAGACTGCGATTTGTAGGGGGCGTGTGATACACGCCGCAGACTTCTCGCTTTAATTCCGTCCTTCGCTACCTAGGGCGCTACCAACTGTGCTTCCCATTTTCTTTCACGATGCTGGGTCAACACCGACTTTGCCCTCTCGGGAATCGATTCCTGAATTTTTGTACTAAAGGGAGTACACTAGCCACTAGACCAACGCGTAAGGACAGTGATTATAATAGCATCAAAGTAACTTACAAAACAACAATAATAATAATAATAAATTACGGGAACGGATTAGCTAAGTGGTTAGCGTAATGGACTCCCACGCGGAGGTCCCAAGTTCGGGTCCAGCTGCAGTGCCCATGGTTTTTTGTTCCTAGGAGCCTCTACAGCTCTCTGTCCGAGATTATTGTCCGTAACGAGAGAACACTGTAGGGAGGCAGGCAGTGCACTGAGAGGACTCTGGGCGCCAATGACCATAGATGTTACGCGCCTTAAATTTAAAATAATAATAATAATAATAATAAATAAATATGAATTATCAAAAACGAAAAATTGTGCGTTTTTCCATAGTGGGATGGACCTTCTAGAAACCTAAAAGGTGAAGAAAAGAAGAAGAAATAATATGTTAACACAAATGCGAAATGTGCAGAGCAACGTTAAATTTCGTTCTCAATTTGTAAATAAGTTACAATCATCTACAGGTAAAAAGAATTTTGGTCATGTTTCTAGAAAATGTAAAGTGAAATATGAAGCGTTCATTATGTCGTGAAACCATCATTATGTTCCGTCTATCATACATCCATTATCGTACAATTCAGAGGATAGAATGAGTTAAAAAATTCAAGATATTTACATTTTATCTGAGCTCCCCAGGGAGGAGGGTATAAGTTAGGTTACAATTCCTCATCCCTGGAACCAACAGAAATAATCTTTGCTTAAAATATATTCACTAATAATCATAATCCAAGCAGCGCTGCCCTAGAATTTTCCCGCTACAGTTGGCTGTCCGTTTATGTTCTATAATATCAGTAACGAGAGAATATTTATCGGTAACCAGCAGCGTATACCTCATAATTAATAATGAAGCACCTCGGCTCCGATTACAAAAGAGCAAACGTGAAAACAAAAATGAATGCGATTTAAAACAAAAATTATACCACTGAATTTAAACTCGCTTGATTTGCCACCTTACATTCTGCATTTGAAAGTTGGTGCTCCTATTATCCTTCTGCGAAATATCGACTCACCACGTCTCTGCAATGGAACTAGACTTGCCGTGAAAAAAATAATGAATAATGTTTTAGAAGCAACCATTTTAATTGGCAAAGATAGATAGATAAATAGTAAAAACACGCACTCACTCTCTCCCTCTCACTGTTTAATTTTATTTTTTTGGTATTAAGGCGCGTCAACATCATTGGCGCCCAGAGTCTTCTAGTGCACTGCCGGCTTCCGGACAGTGTTCTCTCTCTACAGAAAACACTGTCCATCACCGGACAGTGAGCTGTATAGACTCCTAGGAAGAGAAAATCTAAGGGCAGCATGCTGGATTCGAACCCGGGACCTCCGGGTTGCTAGCTCCTAAGTACAATAATTTCATTTAGAAATGCATTATACGATTATTTAATGCGGCGGACCTTCATAGATGTCGCCCCTAATTAAAGAGTTTATATCTATTATTTAATTGTATTTCAATGCTGTGTTTGTTATATTACTTTTACTTATAGGGAATTTGTAGATTAGTTGTAGGGGATTATTGCACTGCGACCTGAAGATCTATTGTACCCCTTCTCCAATGCACAGCCGGCCTCCTAGCAGCGTTCTCTAACTACAGACAACACTGCCCATCACCGGACAGTGAGTTGTAGAGGCTCCTAGGAAGAAAAAATCTAAGGGCAGCTGCTGGATTCGTACCCGGGACCTCTGCGTTGCTAGTCTAGCGCGCTATCACTGAGAGCTAATCCCTTCCTTCTTCCTTGGCTTTTGCCAATTAACTAGGGACGGAGACCCTAGTTTGTGTACTGTGTTTGTCCTTATCTGTAAAGTGTAGAGTGTATGTAGTTTAATATATTGTGTACTGTTCTGATGAAGTGCATGGAGTACTGAGCTGTGGTAATCCGTGGGGTGCTATTCCCCAAGTAACTGCATGCAACAGATTTCCCTTGCGGGCCATATATGTATATAGAGAACTTACTGTAATTAATTTTTAAATTTATGTTAATTTTTGTTTGTTGTCCTTAAGGTATATTGTCCCAAAACAAAATAAAAGTTTCTCTCGCTCTCTCCGTCACCATAATATGCTACTAGCATTTTCCAGAGTGAACCGTTCAAGTGACTTTTGGTTTCTCCAAGCTTTAATCGAGGTTTGCCAAATGCATGTTATTGAAAACTAGTAGTGAAAACTTCATCCTAACGAAACTTTTGTAGGACAAACTTTTTAGTAAATTGCAGCTTGAAATCGATTTTGTTCTGTAACATTTCTTGGCAAAACAAAGTGTTTCGATTCACTCAAATCTCGTTGTGCTAATCTAGCTTCTACAAAGAGTACAGATCTTTTAAGAAATCTTGAGCCGCTGTACATCGATCTTCGAACGGACGTCCAAATCAGAAAAAAAAAATTGATTTATGTCCTCGGTCTTAAAGAGATATCTTTATTTAGTTCTATTTACAATTTTGCACTGTACATTTCTACAACATATCACGCGTCGTTGACTTTTGGTAATTTGAGATGCGCTAATACAATAGCTGTAATCGAGTTTCGATATAAATTGATCATTGGGCAACGTCTGAGAGGGGATAAAAAGGTTGTAGTAGAGAATGTGAACTTGAAATGTTGAGATGTGATTCTAATTGTACAAAATAAAGTAATTAATACAAGTTACTGTGTTGTTTCTTAAAAACTTAACAAATAGTTTACCTACCTCTGTGAGATTATAAAATTTGTAATTTGACGTGTTTCAGTCAAATTACCAACTGAAAGATGTAGATAAAATACGTTAAATTTATAAGCATTTAAATATGTATTACAATTAGCAAGTTGGAAAATATACAGTTGCACAAAAGAGTTATTTAAGAGCAGGTCAGGGTTTTTATATCAAATCGCAGATTTGCTGGACATCTATAGAGGGACGGTGCCAGTGTGTGGTCAGCATCGTTTGGAATGCAGATGTAATATATGCTTAGGTTGTCTGGAACTGGGCCCATCTGTCAACATAAATTTCATTGTTCCGCTGATCATTTTTTTTATACAACTTTAATCATTTTTGGGTTTCGAATTAAAAATACATAAAGATAAGTATTAATTATTAGCTATCTGGAAAGTAAAAAACACTAGTGCTTTAGGTTGAAACCGCATCAATAGAGAGGTCTAATCCGAAGATGTCTTCATATTATAATAGGCTCTTTGGAGTAGTTAGTGGTTTAAGTTACCGCCCAATACCGTGATAAACACCACATATTCAAATAGAGCCATCACAACTACATCTTCAAATAGGAAAGTCACATGAAGGCTCTTCAGACTAGGGGGAATTGAATGCAAGTCATAACACTCCTCTTCATAAAGCCTTTCTTCAACCCGTGCAAGTTTAGAGGGAGGATTAAAGAGAATTCGGAAGCATATAAAAAAGAAAGCCTCGTTCAATTCAACATCTATTGCATGATTTATACTCGATAAGATATCAGAGTAAATCGGTTATAATACAGTATTCATCTGTAACTTGCCGTCTCCACTAGCAGGTTACTACCCTGACGCCACTCTTTCTTTGCAATCTCCTTACGGATTTCCTAAACGATTATAATTATACTCATTAACAGCTGGTTCGTAAAGTTCATTTTTTCGTCTTTTACCAAGGGTTGTTCTGGTATTCAAACCAACAACTAGGCGAAGAAGGCCATTGCAAAATAGGTGAAACATCAGTTCATTGACGCGATCTCATACCGAAGACCCTAGTATTTTTCTGAACAAAGATCATACCTGGAAAATAGACTGACACAATGGAACGGGAGTGGTGATACATGAAGTTGTAGACATCTGGTAACCACAGGACGATGTTGCTGAGTTGAAAGACCCTTCATTGCAAATCATTTTTATCGTCTTATATCCTTTAGCTGTTGGTTCACATCTGTAGTATACCTGAATTTTTTTCTTATTTGTAAATACCAGAAAAACAATTATTTGATCGAAGTTATAATTAATAATGATGGTTGAACTTACTGTACAATCATATGGATCTGGATAAATACCAATGTCGGAACATTGGAACTGTCTGTATGGACAGAATGTGGCTTTGTTTGGCGTACAGCCCTTGCCAGGATTGCAGACTTGATCGGCGGCACAGTGCATCATGTCTATCTGGTGATACTTGGTAACACCGTTATTATCTTGGTCGCCGATACAGATGCTGAGCTGATGGCACGTTGTACACAACAGACCATATGTTTTACATGCAAGGCGAACATCATCACCATCAGATTTGTCATCCTTATCTTCCTTGACCCCATCTTCCGTTGCTTTCACCAAAGGAAGTGACTACATTTCAAATAAAATTATATTTTTATATTCTGACCAGGATATGAACAATAATTCTTCTACCTAGTGAATAGTGTGACAATTTCGCCAATTAGTTGTACTTCTAATCTCCAGAATCTAAAAATCGTTTCTAATATATCTAGATTAAATATATCATAGTGGATATATTTCATATAGATAAATTTTAAGATTAAGATCAAATATGTACTAAAATGTATTAATATTTTAATATATACGTTCTTAAATTAAATAATGTTTTAAATTAGTTTATAAATGTTTAAATTAGTAAAGTAAAACATTCATTTAATATTAATACTTAAAATATCGGTGTGGTTGGGACCGTAGAGTTGGAAAACATCAGAGGCTTTTTCCGTGATATTCTGCTTCATTTTGTGGGCGCCGACCAGTTTCGGCCGTCCGCCCATTATCAGGATGGTTTGATCAACAGTGTAATTAATAATGAAGACGTTTGTCATTATTAATGATAGGTTTTCCATTAGACTTGATAGGCAAAATTATTTTACACCTCCACAGTTTACACTTTGTGTGTAATCTTGTTTACCTTCATGCAAGTCTGTCTTTCGCACTGTTTATCATGACATCCTGATGATGACAGGTGAACATCCGAAATCGATTGATGTTCACAAAATGAAGTAGACTCTTATTGAAAAAAATCTCGATAAAACAGTATTGTTGGAATTAACATTATCTGGCACAACTCATTAACGCAATTTGCGCTTAAAAAGCACAGACTTTAGTCTTTGCGGTAAAGTCTAATGGTAAGTCTCGATTTGGACATTAGGGAAAATCTTTTTTTGATCTACCAACAACTGAACTTTGGGACCAAATTGGAGACGGAACTGACAGTACCGGTCATAGAGACTATAGTACGATTCTTGAGTACGATCTAAAAGATGCAGTGCTCGCTACTACTACTGAGAGATATCTTGAATCAGACTATAGATACGGAAGATCAGTCACAGGAGCTTGTAGACTTGGAGGAGCTGGTGTTTACTGCAACTTCGGTTGGCAAGTAAGTTACCAGTTTTGCTAAGGAGATCGTTGCTTTAGAATTTACCCTAGTTAAGATTCCGAGTTGAGAGTATTTAGAATTGTAATATTATTCGAATCAAAGGCAGCATAGTCGCGATTGCCTCTAGCAAATATTTAGACCACCACAGACTTTGCGTCGCAAAAAGCAATGTAAACTCCATCCCTATCAAGATATATTAAATCCAGCCTTGATTTGTTATTACTGATTAACGCCAAAGGAATTGTCACAGCACAGAAATGCTCTTGAAAATGAGGATACTTTGCGAGTATGTTCTTTTGGATCTAAATATGACTCTCAGAATCTGCAAGTGCCATAGCACTATCGATTCCTTTTTTTTTTTATGTAGTTGCGAAAAACAAGATTTTGATTAATTAGCACTTGCGTAGATCTTTTTCTTTAAAGTACATTTTTAATATTTCGTGGACTGCGCCACATACATAAAATTAATATTATGTTAATAAATTAAAATTAATATTTATTAAAATTATTATTTAATAAAAAATTAAAATTAATAACTAAAAAATCCAGGCCTAAGAAAAGTTTTTTTCTAAGAATTATGAATTTCTTGGAAAAAAATTTATGGGTGATTAACATTAATTTTATTTTGTTCCATTAGTATAAACGGCCAGTTACAAAATGGAGAATTTACGTTGTATCATTTCTGCCTAATTCTCTTTTGCTTCTTTTTCAACAATAGAATGAAAGCTGGATTTTTTCTTTGTAACTCACATTAATTATATAAAACAGTAAAAATTATGTTAGAAATAACTTGATTTTTTTGCATTTTTTTATACATAATTTTTATTGCAAAATTTGATTATTTGTAAATACCTACTAAGGGAAAATTAGTAAAAAAATTCTAAGCTAGTTTTTTCATAGAAATAATTAGCTATAAATAGTTAACCAGTCACAGTGTAGAAGTGAAGAAATGTGGGTGTATGTAAGGCCAATCAGAATGATCATGTGGACCACGCCCACATTTCTATTTCGAGCTAATTCAATCAAAATCTAGTTCCTCGCAACAATATAAAAAAAGGAATCGAACTAATTATTAGTTCAATTAAACTAAACAAATAAATTATAGTAAGAAGAAGCGTTATATAATAGAGTTCGGAAAACTATAAAGTATGTAACTATGTAAATTGGAGTAAGAGAAAGTCTTGTGAGTGTTTCACATCAGACTTTTTGTTTTGTGGCCATTGGCCACATACCACACACCTCTCAATAAAAATCGACGTCTGGCAAGCCTTGGTTCTTCCTGGGCTGTTTCGCCATAAGTTTAATTTTATTTAATGGTCATTGGCGCTTGGAACCTTCTCAGTTCACTGCCGCCTGCGGGCAAAGTAAGTGAATTTTGTAGGAACTTCTAGGGTGAGAGTGCCTAAGGATAGCACTACCTGGAATCGAACGGATCTGCCTGCAAGTCCAGTTGGCCACTAAGCTAATCGTCCGTTAGTTAGTTGTGGAAACAAATTAGTTTATTTAAAATGGGTTGCTAACAACTTGATTGGAATAATTTAATACTTACATAGGGTGCAATCAATGTGGGTACACACTTGTGATTCTTGTAAACAGTGTTAATGGGGCATATGTGTTTAGTTTCTATGAGTTTTGTGCCTTCAGCACCTCCGGCAGTGCATACGATGAATTCTCTGCTATTACTTCCTGGATATATTCCGGCCTTTTCACAACTGTCATTCATTGTGTTTCTTGATTATTATTTTCCATTATTATTAATATATGTTATTAATATTGAATTAAATTTATAAAAAATAATAACGTGCTTTACATTGTACTTACGGTTGTTGTTCAGCTAGTAAACAGCCTGCCTGTAAAGTAGTCAGTAATTATAAAACAAATACTGTGTAAATAGGTGATCTTACAATGTACCTTTAATTTTAAAGCAGAATGTATCGTTCAATCAGATTTGCAGAAACCTTGTTTTATTCGTAGACGTTATTCCTCCTGCGCACTGCTTTGACAGTTTCGATAATCGTTTCAGGGATGAACAAATTTAGTAAATATTATGTAACGCACAAGTTCTTAATTTACAGGATGACAGATTTATTGAAAACTTTAATGTTCAAAATTTTAATAGCAATTAAGATCGCATAAATAAGAGAAGAACTGGAGTTATATTTTTTCTTTCCCATAGTTTTGTAAGAGCAAGTATTGCGATAGATTCTGATTTTCAAAATTGAGTTTTCACCGGATGTAAATGTTTGAGGTCCCCTGAATACGAACAAATTTAGCGAATGTGTGAATGTTGAACCAAATACCTCAAATACAAAAAAACGCAGAAAGCTCAAAATTGGTATTCCGTTTACCATCGCATCCGGCTCGTAGGTTGTCTGTCAACCGGTAATTGGCTGAACCGTTTTTCGCCACTTCCTTGAAAATGGCTTTAACGATTTTCCTTACTTCATCTATGAACTACATACATAAAGCCTACCAGGTTTATTTAAACATTAGTTTAGAAATATTGAGTATAGTGGAGTACTGAGGGAGTTAACTTTATATTCTGCCATTGAAGTTTTGCTCGGAGTTAACAGAGAGTGCCGCCCTACAGAATAGTACATTCAGATGGATCTGATGCCCTAAAAGCCATCAATAATTCTCTCCCCACCTTCTGAAATATACGTAATGCTAAATAAAGCCAACCAACATTTAATAGAAGAATTTTGAAGAAAAGTTATCAATTACAATTACAAAGTCAGTTTTAGACCAGATTTTTTTGGTTCATGCAGAACAAGCTGTATAACGTCGAATTTTTGGAACCAGAGGCCATTTCGAGGCTCTCCTAGGACATCAAATAAAATTGGACATCTGGTTGTCTGATATAGTTGATCGTTACAATTAGTTTGTATTTTATATATAACAAAGAAATTATTTTGCTATAATAGTGAATATTGAATGAATATAGTCAATAGTGCATTGAGAACAGTGAATATATAGTCAATAAAAAATTATAAGTACTTACTGGCCACAGTCCCAATATAATAATACATGTTAATTTCATTTCTCGTTATTATTGGGTTACTAGTTCTAAATGTCAAACAGTAATGAACACTTGAGATATATATATATATATATATATGTGTGTATGTGTGTGTGTGTGTGTGTGTATGTATAATCAGAAACTGATGAGAGGATATAATTCGATAAAAACTGATAAATAATTTATTACATTTCTCTTTATTTGAACAATTTGCCGCAATTTATTAGTTTCTGCATTATTTACACTTTCATATTATATCGCATTCTAGAAGGTAATAAAGAAACAATTTTATTGCCTTTGTAAATATGTCGTCATCATGAAAGGGGCCTAAAACTGTTCATATGTTGACTTAATGTAATCCTAAATAATTAATATGGTCCTCATAAATACATGTACCCGAGGGCTCATAATTTACGACAAATTATTTATTACATACCCTTAAATCTCTATATTATCTTTATTAAAAAATTATTGCAATTATTATAAAAAAAAAAATCTGGGGTGAAACGCTTACTGCGATTCTAATTAATCATCTTTCTTAAAGTTAGAGTTGGCCTTTTACATGTATAACCGGATTACTATGAAATTATTGATCATATTCCGTGACCACCAATAACCATTTGCCCAACCCCATTCGCTTCATTTATTTCCTTCTGAACTTCATCCAGTCAAATCCGTCTGTTCTTATATTGCTTTCTTGATCCTTATTTCTTCATGTCTAAGTGGGTCATTCGAGAAACTTCACAACATCCCCAGTAATCCATCTCTAAGTAACGCATTTTTTTTTTTTTAATTCTACAGTGAGCTCCCAAATTTCTGTGAAATGCAGCCCACATTTTTCACCGAAGAGTAGTTTACCTTTTCTTAGTGCATAGCCTTACCACTTCATTCCAGAGGATGAATTTAGAATTCCCAACGATCTGCTTCTGTTTATTTTCTTGCCAGTAACTTCATCACTCCCTCCATTAGCGGAATCCAAAACTCAGGTAGTCGAATGTATGGACGCTTTTATAATTTTGACATTATTGGAGAGGTTGAAGTGGGACACAGTCGCCTAATGTTGTGTCTTTGGGTCTTAATCTCTAGTTTCTTTATAAACCGTTACATGTTTGCGCACCATGTTCTTGTATGTCACCTATGTCAGAAGCGATTACAACCTGATCATCGCCGCAAATTAGAGCATATATAATATAATGTATCTGCTTTAACTCGTTTGCCCATATTATTTCTTTTTTCAACTCCTGTAATATATAGCTTCTTTTTTCATTTGTTTAAACAAAGCAAAGGGATAAAGAGTTACAAATTCATATTTACTCACAGATTCTCTGAACCCACCCAAACTTAGATTTCTGAAAAAATGTTTCACTTTAAAGTGAAAGCGATATGTGCAGTTAGCATCTCATCTTTATATAAAAAAAAACTATCATTCGAGTTAGCCCTTACCGAGATAATTCTCGATAAAACCCAAAAAGCTATCCAATTTTCTTCAAAACTGAAATGTTAACAACTCTTATAATATTACATGATTGAAGTGGCTGTATAATTTCAATTTGACCTTGCTGCGAATCTGTAAAATAATAATTTGAGTAGAACATCAGTTTTTTTTTCTAATTCAATAATTTCTTTTTACTTTCTCTTTTTTAATATTAGGCGCGTCAACATCTATGGTCATTAGCGTCCGGAGCCTTGTCACTGTACTCCGACCTCCGAACAGTGTTCCTTCGTTGCAGACAACACGGTCCATTACCGGACAGTGAGCTGTAGAGGCTCCTAGGAAGAAAAAATCTAAGGGTAGTACAGCTGGACTCGAACCCGGATCCTCCGCGTGGAAGTCCAGTGCGCTAACCACTTAGCTATTCCTTTCCCTAAATCTTGTTAATTTATAATAAAAGTGATAATGAAATTTATTTTATTTATTACAGGTGGTAGTTCAGTGCAGCCTGGCGGAGGGTACATGGATTATGATGATGGGTCATTTGCTAATGGTCCACCTTCTGCATATGGTGATTACGTGAACGAGAGGTACCCTTATCCAACAGTTGACAAGTTCATTACACCACCCATAACACCTCGCATGTTCCTGGATGTCCTCGCCTCACGGTATTCCTGATATCCTTAAATCCTTTCTAATCATTCCTCATTTATTGTTATTAACTAATATTTTAGTCTGGATTCTGTACATATAAGCCAAGTTTCCATATACACACTTAAATCATGCAATTTTGCAAACTTTATATGCATGCTAAATGAAATGAAGAAGTTTCTAGTATGTATAATTGTCGTGGAATTACTATCCATTCAAAATTAAAATCTTCAGTTTCGAACATTCTAGTCACCAATCTCATTTTTATTTCTCTCACGGCTGTAAGAGACAATATTACATTCGTGTTAAATTTGGGAATTTCACCGGAGATACGTGTTTTGAGATCCATAATCTGATTATTTTATGTAAATCTTTGTTTTTAATTAATTCGTACTCTTTTCTACCCTCTCTTGCAGTTGTACTGTACACGTTTCACATCGGCTCTGTAATAGTTCACCTCTTTATAATTGGAAAGAGGTTGTTTTTCTTCTCAAATTTTTGCACATATATTAAGTAAAAAGTGCTCTTTTAAATGGCGCTGCAAATTTTGTTCACTTTACACGGCAGTGTTCTTATAAATTAACGTTTAATTAATTGAAAGTGGTAATAGAATTGAACGGAACTGTTTATAGTACAATAGGACTCTGATCTGCAAGTATTGTTTATTACTCTTCATATTTGTTATTTATACAGATGGTTAATACTAACGTGTATACTACGATATATTTCACCATTCTTTTTTCTACTAATTTGAATGCTAATTTTGTTTTTGTTTTTTAATCAATAATTTTACAATTTATTTAATAATCAATTAATTTTTAATAATTTTATTTGATTATCGAAGTGTACATTTTAAAATGGTAGTGTGGTAAATGTGACACGGCTATTCTCGAAGCGCTGGAAAAGCCCTGACCCTCAGTGTGCTCAATGCCGAAAAATTTCTCTTGTACTTCTTTCAAAGAGAAGGACTGGAGTGATTTTCTGGAGCTTAATAAGTCATGGAGTTGTCCAAGTTGTGTTTCTGGAGCTAGATCGACCCATTCGAGTACTACGCTTGTTTTTCCACTATGTGGTAAACACTCGAAAGTTACGATGAGTTCGTCAGAAACAACTACAGACGATTTGCTAAAATACTAACAGCGAATACGAGTGTACTCAATAACTTTATTGAATCACAGAAGGTCAAGAACCCAAATAGATTATTGAAGCTATTGAGTCTTGTCAGAGATCAGTAGAGGATAGTGTGACTACAATGAACGCACTGCAGGTAAAAGTAGCTGGTTTAGTGGGACAGATCGAGATGATGCTTACTTTGTCAAATAATGAGCTTCAAGTTAAAATAACAGACCTGGAGATGACAATTCAACTGCTCAGCAGAATGAAAGGACTAAGAATCTGGAAATACATGGGTTCCAGTGAAAGCGGCAGAGAGCCCTTATGAGATTCAGGAATGTGACCCTCGCACTCCGAGTTTCCTTGGCGAGTCTAACATTAAGACTGTGTGCCGTGCCCGACCTGCACTGGCCTTTACTGATGTTCCTTTTCTTCCTCTAGTCGCAGTTCGCAGACAGGATTTAAGAAACCAAGAGAAAAGGAAGGTGAAGCAAGATTTAAATACCAGGGATTATAGGTTGGTCAGATGATGAACGCTATCCAGTGCATATAAACGAGCCACTCACTCCTTATTTAAAAAAATATTCGGCGCTGCTCGGCTGGCAAAGAAAAATAATGGAACACAAAGTACGGGTGGGTGAAGAATGGCAGGTATTACTAAGAAGACGAAGATAGTGCGCCGATGATAATGGCGATGAAGGCGTGTGCCCTTCAAAAGTGATGTGTCCTTCCAATTGGGGTCATATTGCGTTTACTTCTATCATTTTATTCTATTTTTGATCAATCTTATACTCTGTAATGTTTTCAAAATAATCGCTGTGCATTATAGAATTGCTCATTTATTAATAGTGCGTATTGTTTAAGTTTCTGTCAGTCAGGCACACTACAGTCAAAAAGAAGTTGAAAAATAATCTTTACTTTTCAAGGGGAAACAGTCCATAATTGAGATTGTTTTTGGAATTGTTTTAAATAGTTATATCAATTTTCATGTAAGTTTGAATTTTGTGTTTCTTATTGTAATGACTGCCCTCACGCGTTGGTCTAGTGGCGAGCGCACTCACCTTTCATGCAAGAATTCAGGGTTCGATTCCCGTGAGGGTAATGTCGGTGTTGACCCAGCACCGTGATAAAAAGTGGGAAGCTACAGTTTGTAGCGCCCTAGGTAGCGAAGGCCGGAACTAAACAGCGTGGAAACTGCGGCGTGCTTACCACACGTTCCTCCTATTCAAATCGCCATCTGGCAAGCCTTGGCCCTTCATGGCCTGTTGCGCCATAGGTTTTTTTTTTTTTTTTATTGTAATGATTAGTTTTTTGAAAATTTGCCATGTTAACTGTCAATTCAAATTGATGGAGCATATCGATGAATTTAGAGATTTCTTTATTCACAATTTTTACCATATCATTGGAGTGACTGAAACCTCATATTCTGATAGGAATATTCACTTAGACAATTGCTACTTTTTGCGTTGGGATAGAATTGGCAAGGCGGCGGGTGGCGTTGGTGTAAGCATTCATGCTTCACTTACTGCCTCCTAGCTTTCAACATCTCATGCTGCTTTCTGTCATCGTCCCATATATTATTCTAGAAATTTCTGGACTTAGTTTTTCCAAGTTACTGTTAGCTGTGGTTATCCCAGGGGGTACTCCCAAAATTGATTTTCCATCTGACTTTGAGAATGACTTCCGCCTGTTTCTTCACGATTACTCAGATATTATAACAGTTGGTGATTTTAATTCTGACCTTTTACAAAATTCATAAGGCAGCTCCCATATCCGCAGTTTTTATCATGGTCTTGGTCTCCCATTAGTTCCCCACTCTCCCACACATCATACTGCTACTTGGCTTGATTTATGTATTGTTGATGAGCTAGATAAAGTGCAGTCATTTTCTCAGACATCTGTCACTTCTCTTTCTATGCATGATCTTATTGAAATCTCATTACTTATTTCATATTCCAACCTATAAATCTTCTGTCTCCAATTACAGAAATTATAAGCAGCAAATCGATGATGAGGCTTTTTTGAAATATTTAGAATGTTGGATTGGTCCCATTTATTGGAAATCTCTTTGTGATAAAAAAATAAACATATTAAACAGTAACTTGTTACAAGCTTTAAACATTTCGCTCCTGTTCGCTTATTACTAAAAGGTCGTCTGCTCCTTGGTTAACTATTGAAATTCGCAGTCTTATGAAGGAAAGAGACAAACTGCGTAAAGCATTTATCCGAGCTGAATCCATTATAGTCCATAATAAATATAAAGTGATTAGAAATCAAGTTCAGTCTCTGATAAAGTCATCTAAGAGGAAATTTAATGGCAGTAAAATTAGTATTTGTACAAATTCTAAATCTCTTGGTCTTGTGAAATCTATAATTTCTTTTAATAATCCATTCACCCCAGATCAATTAAATAGTTACTTCTCTTCTGTCTCTAATGTAAATAATTCTCTCAATTCATTTGAATCTCTATCTTCACAATTTGAAAGTTTTGATGAAAATAAATTCTATTTTAAGCACATCACTCTTGATACTTTTTTAAACAGTATCCTCCACGCTAAATCTGAAGCTAGAGGAACTGACAAATACCTTTATTTCTATTATCAGAAAATACTTCCTTATGTTCTAGATATTTACAATCATTCCTTTTTTTTTTTTGCTAACTTTCTCCCTAGAAAAAATCACGTATCAAATCCATTTCTAAATCAAAAAATCCCTCCTCACTAAGTGACCACCGCCCATTTCTGTCCTTAGTTCTCTATCTACACCTATAAGTCAACAAGTGTGAGTGTAATAGAAACATTTAGTTGAAGTTGGTGAATTTGCTCTGACGAAGGATGAAAATCCGAAACAGGTCAGGAACACGATAAATATGCATGCTATGAAGGATAAAATAACAGATGACTCTATCTAAACCTTTGGAAAGAATAGTGTTTTTTCAAGTATCAGACTACATGAGTCGCAATAATTCACCGCCCCGTTTCAATCAGGTTACGTATAATATTCGTAACGCGGTTGATGGTAGAATGGTAACTATTCTGGTTTTGTTCGACTTTAGTAAGGCATTTGATTCTGTTAATCCCAATCTATTATTGGGAAAGTTGAAAGATATTGGTTTTTCTGTGAGCTCATTAAAATGGTTTCATTCTTATTTTGAAAATAGAAACAGCAAGTTATGGTGGATTCTTGCTGGCAGAAGGTTAGTGCTGGAGTTCCGCAATTATCAGTACTGGGCCCCTTACTTTTCTCTATTTATGTCAGTCAAGTCAGCAAAGTGATGAAGTTCTGCAATGATCTGATATATGCTGATGATTTCCAGATCTGTTACCATGTATTCCTGCTTCATTAGATGAAGGGATTCGTAAAGTTCAGATCGATGTTTCTACGATGTCTTTTTGGGCTGATAGTAATTGTGAATAAGATAAGAAATAGATAAATATTTAGATAAACTAAGGCATTGATTGTGAGAAACTTGAAATTCATTTTGTGAATTTACCTCATCTTATTTCTGTTCCCTATGTCAGTTCAGCAAATAATTTAGGTGTAATTCTTAACAATTTAATATCTTGGACTGATCATATACAACAGATTTCCAATAGGTTTTGTAAAACTATTTACCAATTAAAAGTAATAGGAATGTGTTACCTACGGGCCTTAAAAAGATGCTCATTTCCACGCTAGTGTTTCCTCATTTAGATTTAGATTCGAGCCGGGGGGGGGCCTCATTGTTTTGGAAAATGTGGGTTTTTATGGAAGAGTTGAGTTGTTAGTTTTACCTCTAATGTGGACAGTACCAGTAATTTTTTTAAATTTTTTACCAATACCAGTCTAGAGGAAGCATGTCCAGGTGCCTACTGCCTACATGTTTACATTGGCTCCTAAAAATTACAAATTTGAAGGAATTATGTCATTAGAATTGCATTAATTTCAACAAAAGAAAGTGGCGAGTGTTTCTTACAACAGTTTTATGGGTTAACAATACCTACATACATGATACATACCACATGGAGTGTTTGGGGAATATAGGCATTTATTTTATATCATGCTGTTATTTATTTTATAAAACAGGTTAATTTATCTAATATAAGTTTATAGCATTCTGAGTGGAAGCAACAAATGTATATAAGTGCAAAGATATATTTCCCATGAGATAGAGCATACCTGTTTGTTAATTTACATCTCAGGTATATTGTGTAATGTATAGTAGGAGTTATTTCTGTAGCTTAAAATATATATACATATATGAATTATTGTTATCTTTCTTTGTAAAATATCTGCTAACATAAATATTGTCTCAACGGAATAAAATTACATTTTACATATTAATAGTTAGAAGCATAAATCTGCTCCGTTCATAAATTTAGAAACGTCAGTAATTTTATAACTGAAATATGTTCGCTACTACCGCTTGCTTATAATCTAGAAATTTTTCTTTTGATGTATTCGGTAAAAATATCATTACAATGCCAAAGTTTCGATATACAGTGCCATCTTCAAGGCTACGAATAAAAAACAATTCTCAATAAAGCCTATAAATTTTTGTAATATATTACTTATATGTAATTTATTAGTTAAACAAATATATAGTTTTGAAATTGGCACGCTCTTCACTTCTCTACTGCTTGGGTTAGTAGGTTGTTACTTGTTCACCACCACTACCACCTCTATATTTACGTTAGGACCAATGAGCAAAATCTGTAGTTTAAAGAAAATTCATCATTTTATACGTAATTGTAGGGAAGGGATTAGCTTAGTGGTAGCGTGCTGGGCTCTAGCATCGCGGAATGTAGCAGTGCTGCTCTTGAGACCAATTGCGGAGCCTCTATCTACAGCTCACTGCCCGGTGATGGACGGTCCACTGATAACGCTTCGGGCGCCAGTGACCATAGATATTGATGCGCCTTAAATTATAAAAACAAAAATATATTAACCAAATAAAATATATTATAAAATTATAATATATATAATTGTATTAACCAACAGTAAGAGAAAGTCGTGTGAAAATCTCAATTTTCCAAATCCAAATTTTCTCTCTCTAAGAAGAAGTATTGTATCTTGTCAAATTATCGATACACGATTTGGAAATACACGTTTTGAGATCCCGAGACCGAAAATAGTTTTTAGAAAATGATTGTGCGTGTGTGAATGTATGTATGTATATGAACAGCACAGCTCAAAACAAAAAAAAATCGCAGAAACTTCATACTTGATATTCCGTCTGGATATCACCATGGGATCCGACAAAAACTTTACTGTCAAAATTCCTCAACCGGAAGTGCCATTTTACTGATTGGTTTTTCCGATTTTCTCGAAATCGGCTCCAAAGATTTTCTTTTACTTGTTGTATCAACTAAACATACAAAGAGCCACAACTTTTATTTGCAAGGGGGGTAAGTTTTCTTCTAAAGAGCTATCTTAGTTATACCATTCTACCTTCCAATCTAAACAATAATAATTAGAAATAAATAGCCAAAATACCGAGTTTCAAGAAAATCGGAAGTGCGTTTTTACTGAATATATTTTCAGTTTTGCGATTTTCTTCATAAAAACACCGACGAATTTCATTCAATTTGGTACTGTTATAACTGTGAATCACTTTTGTTTGAAACTTTATTCTGAGAAATTCATTTAAAGAAGTATTGAGAGGTTATGCTTTCCTCCAAAAAAAGTCATTTCATTAGCTTTAGATTCTCCCATTGGCATAAAACTGATGACAAACATTTAGTAAAAATTATAAGGTTGAAGAAAATTTGTCATTTAAGGGCAAATGCGCATTAGGCGGCTTGGCCGCCGCGACGGTCACTGGCAGCCACGGCGAAGTCCTACGCGGCTAGCGGCCAGGCGTGGCCGTCGAGAAACCCCTCTATTTGTTAGAAATCCATCAGTGCGAGCGCATTAGCCGCGTCGGCCAGTACGTTTTGCTGCTAGTATTTTTGAAATGAACTGACTAATAATAATAATAATACATTTTGTTTAAAAGAAAATATTATATACAAAAAAAGTAAATTAGTATTACATATAGCATGGCATGAAGCCGTCTGCCAGAGTTTAGTTATTAATGTATACATAAAAAGAAAAGCAAAATTACAGATAACAAAGTAAATTACTATTTTGTTTTATTATAATTATTAATTATGAAATTGTAGGTATTATTGATTGGCTTTATTTCTATAATCTAGAGCTTGTTGAACAAATTTTACAAAAACAGAAATGAACTGACAATATCAGAGGCATTTTCCGTGGTAGCCTGCTTCATTTTGTGGTCATCGACCGGTTTCGGGCGTTCACCCATCTTCAGGATGCGTTTTTCAGACAGTGTGACAACACAGACTTGCACAGAGCAAACTCAGTTTACACACCCACTTGAACTGACAATTTTGGCCGCCAGACTGGCCGCCATACCAGCCATTACCATCCATTGGTCGCGGCGGCCAGGCCGCCTCATGCGCACTTGCCCTAAATATCCGTAAACTGCAGTAAGAGAAAGTCATGTGAGTGTTGTACACCAGATATTTTTCCTTATGATTACACACAGTCCTGGTTCACTGGCTTTATTTCAGAACTTCAGTAGATTAAAATTTATTTCTATTACAGTATCTTCAAAGCTAAATTCATGATTTTTAGCGAGAGCTAAAAACTGTAAATAAAAGATAGTTCACATAAAATGTATTTTTTCCGATTTTAATATTAATAATTATTATAGTTGTTGATTATATAAATATCAGAATCATAGGATAGTAAGATAATTACTTCATTGTCAAACAGACAAAGCAATCGATATGGACTTAATGCTATATGAATGTTTGGAGACTAGTTAAGCCTTTTATCATGAACAGAGTAAAAAATATAAAGTGCATAAGAGAAGTTATATAGGGGTTCCACATGAATTTTTCCTATAAATTATGGTTCATAACTTACATAACAATTATGATTGTAAAATTGTATTTTAATTTCGAGCAATTTTATGTTTACAGCAGGTTTATGATGAAAGGAATGGGTGGTCGTGAAGGTCTGGTAGCCCCGCCTCCTCCTCCACCGCCTCCACGAGGTGCAGCCTACGGACCTACCGCCTTGGCAGCTAATGGTCTACAAGCTGGCGGTGCCGGCTGTGTACTCATGGCTTACGGCCTTGACCCAGCTAAAGCCAACCCTGATCGTCTCTTCAATATATTTTGTCTCTACGGAAATGTTATAAGGGTAAGTATGACTTGAGTTCATATTATATCTTATTAGTATTTGATGACGATTCATCTGGCCCTTACAAACAATGTGCTGTTCAGCCTTTTTTATAAATCCTGTTTTAAACAGAAATGTTATGCAAAAATTCTCATTTAATTTTATATTGATCAGAATGTAGATTTATAATAATTGTATTTGTTAATGTTCAGTTGCTTTTGGGTCGCGGTGATAGTGGATCTTTGGGAACTCCCCTTCTTCATTCTATTCTATTCGTTGTTAATGTTGTATGGTCCTTTGTTTGAAGATTAAATTCTTGAAGACCAAAGAAGGATGTGCAATGGTTCAAATGGGTGATAGTATATCTGTGGAGAGATGTATCAATCACTTAAAAAATGTTCCACTTTTTGGAGGAGTCCTGCAACTTGGGTGAGTAGTGCTTTTTAATTTTTCAGATCATTACTTTTTCTTATATTCATTTCTATGGAAATATCTAATAGTGGCTTTAAATTTTGTCACGCTAATAAAAAAGTTTGTTTTATGATCTAGTGCACAAAATATTAGTAGCCAATTATATAATTGAGTAATTTTATTAATAAGAGCATTAATTGCTAAGAAAGCCCATGGTTCTGATATAAGTAAGGTGGCTAAGGCTGCACTATTTCTTCATTTTCATTTTCAGAATATTTGAAAATGTCTACATTAATTAAATTTTTCATGTAATAAAAACTTAATAGAAAAAGAAGATTTTGTCGTTAGTCTCTATTTTGGTGAACATATTCCAAACAATCTATTTGAAACCAATATCTTTGCCTGAACTGAAATCCCCAATCAATACCATCAGCAAAAAATCGTCACACGAATATGATGATATACCATGAGGCTTGATGCTTATAATGGAGCCTTACATTGTTAAATCCATCCATTTATTTTCATTCTGAGCCTCGAAAAGGGTATTTATCCAGATGGTATGAAGACGGCCAGGATAGTTCCAATCTTCAAGAAAGGAATGGAGGATGACTCCAATAACTATAGACCCATTGCCGTTATGCCAGTTTTTGCTAAGAGCTTGGATGACCTCATCTATGAAAGATTTATGATTTCTTAATTTCATGTAACGTTTTCTCTGAGACTCAGTTTGCATTCGGTCCAAGAATGTGCCTTTTTGAAGAAGTGTACAGTTCCCTTGATCAAAATAATGAGGTTATTAGTTTATTTTTCAATTGCTCAATGGCCTTTGATATTGTGCAGCATTAAAAGTTGTTAGAAACTCTGGATAAAGTTGACATCCGGGGTGTCGCTCATCAACTCATGACTTCATATCTGGGCAATCGAAAGCAAGTTGTCCATTAGATCTTGCGATGAACACAATATACAAATGTTAATGAAGATTTTATCATTTTCTGATGGTGTAGCTCATATAGTTAGTAACTCTCTCTGTTTATTACATAATTTGAGTTTAGTTTGTTTTATGGAACATATATCTAACACCGATTAACATTTTTTTTATCTTTATCCCTGAAGAAGACAATAAATTTGTCGAAACGTTGGAAAAGATGTAAAAAAAAGTGTACATTCTATTGACCGCACCTCTAGATCTCCTTTAGACAATATACAAAGAGAATTTCAATCTCGGACCCTATTATCTTCTAGTGGTGTAGGACAAGGCTCTAAGTTGGGGCCACTCCTATTTATTATAGAGATCAACGATGCATCCAGAAATAGTAGGAGAGGAAAGTTAATTCAGTATGCAGATGATATTAGCACAGTATTTATGGGAGGGTCCGAGTATATCGTTGTGAATTGTGCCAGTGTGGAGCAGATGACATATTTAGATGGTCCAAAGATAAATGCATTAAAATGAATGATTCCAAGACGGTTGGTCTGTGCTTCTCTGTTGCTCCAGATGGAAAAGAGTACTCTCCTTTAGTCAAGACTGAATGTGGCAGCATTATCTTCCCACCTTCAACAAAATTTCTTAGACTTCACATTTCTGTAGAACTGCGCTGTAAAGAACATATAGGTTCCATTGGCTTCTAAACATTCAAGCATAGTACTTCTTTAAAAAAAAATTAATCTCAAGGCCTTGAAAGTAGTATATTTTGGAAAGTTACAATCAACGGCTGCCTATGGTATAATGTTTTGGGGAAACAGCCCGTGTGCACCAAGAACTTTCCGCACCAAAAAAACTTTCCACCAATGTGCATCAAAAAAAGAGCTATTCGTGCTATAGTTAAAGCAGATCCGTATGAAAGCTGCAGGATGCATTTTAAAAATAATAAAATCCTCACGATTCCAACTCTTTTTATCTTTTCTACAAAAGTAGAACTAATTATAACACCTTCAACCATAAATTAATACTGGAACCGTGACCATTTTCTTTTTCCTTAAGCAAACCACTCGTTTTTCACATCTTCTTATTTATTTATGGGAAGGAAAATATTTAATGTACTTCCAAATGAAATTTCATCTTCACCAATAGTGAAATTGTTTAAATCTAAACTAAAAACTATGCTTCTGGATAGAGTAATATATGATTTGGATGATTTCCTTACATAGACTTGCTTTGTAAAAAAAGTTGTTATTAGATTGTTTAATGTATTGACATGTCTTGTTCATACAAGTGTATATAGAAACGAAGATTGATAAAGATAATAATAATAATAATAATAATAATAATAATTATTTATTTAGGTATAGTTCATATGTTTCAAACATGATATATTGTGTTTCCTTTCATAATTCTTTACTTCTCTCATTGTTTTAACAGAAAGTATTGCGACCGTGTCAAATTTTCGATGGGATGGTTTTTAGTAGTTTCTCTCTCTCTCACTATATATATATCATATATAATATATATATAAATATAATATAAATATAATTGACGCTATATACATATAGTGTGTTTGGTCTATTTAAATCAAAACTTAAAATTGCAGAAAGTTCAATGTGGTATTTCATTTAGGGCTCCAGAGGTTTCAGTCAAAATCGTACAACTGGACTTAGTGATTACATTTCTCAGTTTTTCCTGGTTTCTTGAAAATACTTCACTGACTTTCTTTTAACTTGGTATAAACGACACTTATAATATATCTTAAGAATCTGGCTAATATGAATTTAATGTTATTAATATAGGTTTCAACTTTTATTTGAAACATTTTTGGGGGGTATTCAGGGGTTCTAGATGCTCTGACTTTAGGCTTTCCAGTAAAGTTCCAATTATCTATATTGTACGAATTTTCACCTTACACTCTAATATGGGTAATTAAATGTTTTTAAAAATTATTTCTTTTTTAATTAATTAGCATTTTAGTTAAAGCCGGAAGTATCACTAGATTTCATTTTTCCTATTTTCCTGTGAAATGTTTCTGTTTCTATAGATTTCTTAATAGACATATCACTATTTATATTTATAGCATAATTTATTCCACCTGTTGTGTGGTGACTGCCAAATATTAAGTCAAAATTACAATAAAAAAACTTTATAAAAATTGTTTCCAATTAAAACTATGAGAAAACTAGTAAGAAAAATTCGGGTCAGTATTTCACACCAGATTTTTTTTTTCAACACAGTTTATACAAATTAATTCATTTCTTGTTTTTGCAGATATTCCAAACAAACTTACTTAAGCGAAGTGGCACAACCTTACACACTCCCAGATAATAGCCTTTCTTTTAAAGATTATACAGCAAGCAAAAATAACAGATACATCAATCCCAGCATGGCTAGCAAGAATCGTATCCAAGGTCCAGCTAAGGTTTGTGTTGTAACACCCTCTACTATCCTTCAGATTATTAATTAAAAATAAAATGTACTTTTTTCGATGCAAGTTGTATAGTTTTCATACTGATGTAATTGAGAATCATATTCTTGGTCAGCTGTTGTAGTTCGGCCAAAACTAAAATCAAATAAATTTTCGCCAGTGTTTCATAATTTTATTATCTTTATCAAGTTTAAATATATATTTTTTAGGGGGGGGCTGTCCATCTTCCCAATAAATAATTTCATAAAATAACAACTTGCCACACCATCCTCTCCTGATAACAACTCTCTAACCATCAACCCTCCCACAATTCCTTAAATATTTTTCTCTTCCCTATGTAACAATTCTCAAAAAAATTTCTGACTATTATCAGAAAAATGCTCAAAAACAACCTTACAATAGCACAGAAATCAGGCATAAGGAAGACATATTTTACTGGAAGTTCCCATACCATAACCACTGGTTTCCAATTTAATATACAAAATCGACTGTTTGCAACACCCTGCAACATATTTAGTAGAAAGACCTTTCAATATTTGAAAAATAGAATAGAACTTCAATATGACTACAAAAACAAAAGCCCTGAAGGCACAAGGACAGTTGATATTGAGGAAGAGCATTATTTTGAATTTTTCAGTGTACATATTTTGACAAATAAAGCAGCGCGAGCCTACCAATCTTGAAATATATAATGTTACATAATTAATAAAACATATAATGCAATTTACTAGAGATAGGATACCAATAAACTTTCAGATTTTTATGTTCGGTTTCTTACTCACAAATTCTCTGTAAGACAAAAGTAATTAAAAAAAAATTAAACAGTGGGACCGATAATATAAACATCAAAATCTGGTTTTCAAATATTTCCAATTTTATAATCTGCCAAGAATAGATATCAAAACAATAAATAGGATTAGATCGAACCATGCGATATGTGGCGCATACCTAGCAGGAATTGGCCAAAAAGAGTCAGACGTGTGTAAATGTATGCAAAGAAAAAGAGGATGCGGAACATGTGATTATGACATTCAAAAAATATGATTGACAGACAAAAAGTTTACTAGATGAACTTTATAAAATACTAAAAGCACCCTTCAATTATTTAGAAATTTAAAAAAATATAAACCAAACATATAGCTTAATAATAATTAAATACATTTGGATATTAAAATAAATTTTTAATTCCATGATACATTTTGGAACCTATAAAACATAATGTAATGTAGTAATGGCAGAATAGCCGCAATGCTAATGCCAAAAAGAAAAAATTCAATCTAGTTGTCTTGACAACACATTTATCTATTCTATTAATTTATCTTATCAATAGATGTCATGTAAAGCAGTGCCTTCTTAGTTCAATGACAACGAAAGAATTTTACAGAGAGGGAAGCACCTCAGTCTTCTCCTTTTCAGATTATTTCTCATTACCTCAAAGAGTGCTCTCGTTACAAACAACATTGTCCATCACGGCAGCTTTAGAGGCTCCTAGAGAGAGAAAATCTGTGGGCAGCACTGTTGGACTCGAGCCCGGAACCTCCGCGTTGCTAGTCCAGCGCGCTACCATCGAGCTATCCATACTTCTCTTACTCGATCTTTATGGAGTAATTTCTTACTTTATAATTCACTCATAACCATCTCCAGTTCTATCATTTTGAATGTTTGTTCCAACTGAGCCATAAAGACGGTTCAGTCTGCAGTGATGCGACATTATTCGAGTAATTTCGAATAACGCCCATCAATGTTTGTCGGCCATCAAGGATGGGCTTAATAAAGATTTAAGATGTTCAATCCATTCTCCTACAGTTATGTTATTTCCAGCCACAAAAATATACTTTTTAAAAGCTTTACTATCTTCCAAAACTTGTTTAACTTGCTTACATTTTGCAATTGTGAAACTGCCGACTATAATATTCTTTTCACTGTTACTATTCTTACTCCTGGCAAGAGAAGTATTGGGGTATTGTTCAATTTTCGAAATTTAGTTTTCATTGGAAACACAGTTTTGTGAGGTCCTCTGGGTACGAAAAAGCGAATAGTGTTGTGAACAAGATATCTCAACAAATAAACAATAAACGGTCGCAGGTAGTTCAAACTTTATATTCGGTTTAGGTACCATCACGGCATCTGATAATGGTTTTGGTCAAAATCCATCACTCGGAAGTGGTGCGCAAATTTATGCATTTGTTTTTTACTTTTTTCATTTGTTCACTGTTTTCTCGACAACGGCACAACGGTTTTCTTTAAACTTCTGTATACTACACACATAAATTCTAATCATTTTTATTTGAAGCATTTTCCCAGGTTTTGAGTATCTAGACTATTAACAGTAATGATTTTTATTACACCTAATTTATTTCTCTCAAGTCTTTTTGTTTTTAAGATAAACCTCTTTTTTTAAGTAAACAAAGTGATTTCCGTTAACATTTCTACTTAAACAAAAGCGCTGATTTCAATATTTATTTATTATTTAGTTTATTTTTTTTTTTTATTAATAAAATTTCTGAATAATCATTTCACTAAATGTTAAAGGAGAAAAAAGGATCTTTCACTAGCGAGAACAGTTCTTCACGGTTGTTTCCTTAAGTTGTTTTTAGCAGCGTTTCAAGTATTCTCAAATGAGATTTTGAAACGATTTTGAATTATATTTTCAGGCTTTAAGGAATAAATAGTTCTTCATGTATTGAAAGACATTTATTTTACCATAAAACTCTTATGTTTGTATCGTCTTCTTCTTAATGCTTCTAACTATTAAGTTCTACCTATTATTTTAAGGAAATATTATGTTCCATTATACAATACTGCAATAGTTGTTAACTTAATAATGTACTTCAGTTACGTACTGTGCTTAACGATACTTATTTGATTAGTGATGCATTAACAGTAGAAAATTTTGAAATTACGTGCTAGACAATAAATTCCTTACTTATTTTATAAAATGCTAGACAACAAATTTCGTTATTTAGTTTTTTGTTTTATAGATTTAGACGATTTCTTATAGAATAAAAGTTATGTATATTATATGTATTACATTTTTTATTTGGTTTGTTGTATGCATTTCATTTTATAGATACTTCATTTCTTCAATTCTCCACCAGACCTTACAGAAGAGCAACTCTCTTCACTTATCGAGGAGAAGGATGTGAAAAAACCAACACAAATTAAATTCTTTCCAAAAAAAGGTACTTTCAATTATAAATAACGCATAATTTTCAATTGATACTAATTAAATCATCTGACAATTTAATTTTTATAACAGGCGACAAGAGTTCATCTGGACTTATGGAATTTGATGATTTAGCCGATGCTGTGAATTGCCTGGTGTACTGCAATCATATGCCTATCAAAAATCCAGGTATATTTAAATTAATTAATTAAATAGTTACCAAGCATTTTTTTTTTTTTTTTAAAGTGGAAAAGAATTTTCCGGGACCCCTAAATAAAATCTTATATTGAAATATTTTTTTTAAATAGATTGCCCCCCAAAAAAAAGAAATTCATTTTCGTTCAAGTATGATAAGCGAAAGTTAAATTATTCAGTTGAGGATCAGTGAAAGTGACAGCTCTCAGTTCTTTTATTGCTATATTTCTCTTGATACCATCATCAGTCTACAACCAGAATTATTTTGCAAAATGATGAATTAATTACAATTGTTTATGAGTTATTTTGTACTTTTTTAAGTAGTTGCTTACTAAATGATGCTTATTTTCTGATATTATTAAATGTTTAACAATCACACACACGCTCATATTTTTTTTTAATTTGAAGACGCAAACATCTGAAGTCATTGGTGCCCGGAGCCTTCTTACTGCCCACCTGGCCTCCGGGCAGTGTTCTCTAGTCATAGGCCACACTGTCCATCACCGACAGTGAGCTGTAATGCTCCTGGCAAGAGAAAATCTAAGGGCAGCACTGCTAGACTCGAACCCGAAACCTCCATTTGGAATTCTAGGGCGTTATTTCAGAGCTCAATGTCTTCCCTTTTATATATATGCTCCATATTCAAATGTTATCATTTGTGTATCTACAAGAGTGTTTTTTTCTTTTCATTTTATTCCAAACATCGTGTTGCTATATAAGAACGGATGACGTTTTTAATTTCATATTCACAATCAGGTCTGAACTCGAATTGCTTCTTAGTCCCAAGCACACGTAATTATGTACACCGGTATAACTCGAATCTGTTTCACTCCGTAACCCATTCGAAAACACGTAATGCATATAAAAACGAAACTTATCTTAAGAAAATTCTGTTTCTTAGGTTATACTAACATCTTCTCTAGTACCAGTGTCTATGCTAGAACAAAATACTTCTTATTCTAAAATACTTCTTATACGTATTTAACAATTTTACACTTAAATCTTTCTATATTCTATAACACCAAACACATTACTTAAATAATTATTCTTCTATTATAAATTCTTAAATAATTAATCTTCATGATGCTATCCGCCAGGCGTCACGATTCCATGCGGCGGTCTTCTTATTAATAATTTCGGGCTCCCGGTACATTGTAACTGTTCCAGATTTGTCTGCCTTCTCTAATGGGCCGTAAATCGTACGAAGGGTTTGGCATCGAAGGCTAGTAGTTTTGTCAGGTCTAGTGGTAGCTCACCTCTCGGAATGACAGAGTTTAACCTCAGGATGTGACAAAGAAGGGTTTTTTGTACACTACTACCTCTATGCTTATGCTATTACTTGATATGAAAAATAAGTCCAAAGTGATTAATTTTTCACCTCTAGATACAACGTATCCTAAATTGTTAAATGTATCCCCCTCTCAAAATTTGATACGTGTCCCTTGTCTTCAGCCCCTCTCTCCTCCAATAAGTATGTATTTTGTTTTTGTTTCTTTGACCATATGTCCTATTTCTTAGCGGCACAAACCACCCAAAAAATGTTTTCTTCATATCGTCCAGTGTTCTACAGTATCGTATGCTTAGGCCGACTTATAGAAAAATTGGGCCGTTAATGTAACGTAAGTTGCAGAGTAAGCATGGTAATGCGTCCCTTTATCTTAGGCTCTTATAAACTTAAACTTCAGGGAAGAATCCGCACACACTTCACAATAAAGAACATTGTGGATCTTCAATAGTCCTCTGGCGTAAGCGCACTAATTAGGGTATATTCATCTCTAACAGGCTGTATCGATTCTTCCTGGCCATAGGCCAAACTTCACAAATAAATGGTGGGTTTGGAGTTTAAATTCTACACGTTTTCCAGGATCATTTTCGAGGTGAATTTTTTTCATCCATTGTAGACTTGTTTTACTTGAATCTGTATTGGTATTTCTCATTTCCCAGTTTCTCTTTCAGCATGAAAGAGAACAGTACATTAGTGCAGTTTAATATGAATTTTAATTTTTGCTACCCCAAACTCTCAATAAATTCTTTTTCTCTTTTCTATTTTAACTTAAATACAAGCTGTCAGTTCTAAAAGTAATATACCTGAGGATATGTATGAATAAAACATTTCTAAATCATATACCCTACCTATAATAATTTTATTTATTTATGATTTTTCATGTTTTACAGAGAGCAAGTTTCCTTATGTTATGAAGTTATGTTTTTCATCGTCTCGTTCTATATTTTATCCAAATGGGCCTTATAAAGAGGAAAATACAAATCAACAAGCACAACAAATACAACAGTAGTCAGTCGTTCGCGCTACCAGTTTCTTCTCTGTTTATGTCAATTACTATAACATAAGAATATATAAACAAAAAAAGTACCAAATCATTTTATTAAATGAATTATTTCAATTCTAAAAAAAAAAAAAAAAAAAAAAGTTGTAATTTTTCTTTTCTTTTTTTTTATCTCCTGTTAAATTGTTAAGCGAGAAACTGATTGGATAACAATTTATTTGAAGGACAAGCAAAAAAATATAAAAAAAAATAGACACCTTGAAAACAATTTAAAACAAGGTGACATTGTTTTTGAAAATAAGGTTGAACAAGATTTAAACGTAATAATATTAATATTGGAGTTGACCAGTATATATAATTACTGGTATGTTTACCTCATCACTAATATCCATAATAACACAACAATATTCTTGATTGTTAATCTCATTTCTCTATATTTTAAATTGGTAAATTTCTTTTCACATTTCAATGTTTATTTTGTCTAAATGAAACATATTAGTAGTAACAAATAGTTGTTTGATTTCTTTTCTCTGAGTTTTTATTATTTTTTTTTTATAAAATCAAAATAAATGTTTGTAAAATTACAGTAATGGAAATGAAAATATTGTAGTAGATTTGAGCATTACTAGTGATAGATAGTCTTTATTATTGGGGACGGTTTAATTTATAACTTTTTTATTTAATTTTCCTTATTCCTTCATAAATATTACTTTAAATAGAAAAGTCCTTACAAAGATTGATAAAGATTCCCATCACTAATTTTATTTTGATTTTGTGATGATATATATGTAAAAGACAAAAATAATTTGTAGTTTTTTAGAAAGAATGGGGAACCATTTTTTAAAGAAGTAATAGAATTGTCTTGTACTTAGTGTTTTAGAAATATAGATTTATGTTTTAGATGAGTGGCATACATTTATAGTCGTTTTAAATATATACTATACATGTAATATTAAAAATAATTTTAAAAAAAGAACAAAAAATAGTTACGACACAGAAATTCATATAAAACCATTAAGTAAAAGTAAGTTTGTTTTTATTGCCTGGCCATTATATTCAAAGAAGTGAGTGACTTCGAGTTTGGATAATGCAATCTGCACATACATATCTTAGCATTGCTTTATAGAAATGTGGATACTATTTAAGCAACCAGAGAGGTTAAGTACTATTACATAAATAAATATTTGTTTCTTTTGAGGAAATTAACTCCACTTCTCTCCTCTTTATTTAGTTGTTAGAGCAAGTGGAACTTCACTGAAAGATAATGTTTAGAATCGTAATACATGTGTTTACAAACGCTTTATAGATATTGATGTATGCTTGTCGGTTTTTAATAGATTTGTTTTATTGCTAAGTAGAAACCACGTTTTACTTAGCTGTGCCTTTATTTTTTTATATTTAGACCTAAAATAGGAGATTATCTTCAATTTTAATGCAATTATTAGTTTATATAACTTATTATTGTACTGTAACTGTTTGAGTTGATATATTTGTACACCAGGTAGTCCGAGCCATTCATCATTATCTGATTATATCCATTTCTGTTTTCTACTATTAAGGAGGAAAAAGGAAAAGTGCTTTACATAGTTTGTGAAGCATATTAAAAAAGCAATATTCAAATATTTATAAAGAATTAAATTTTCTTTTTTCTTAGGCCTAGACAAATTTTCGTTCTATTGATTTACAATTAACTTGAAGTAAAATGAAATTTATTTAGAAAAAGAGTTACTTTCTATAACTTATTGCTTTGTTTTATATATTTACTTTTTTTTCCTATTTTATTGAATTATAATTATCATTTACTTATACAATTTTAAAACTCTTTTAACTGAGGCAAATAATGATATATTTTCATAAAAAAAATAAAAGGCAAATTATTATATATAAACTTTAGTAGTAATAAGTGTTTTTAATGTATAGATAGTAATTTTTAATGTTATTCTATAAAAATTAGGCATCTGTGGCTATAATTTTTATTGATTTTGCTACAAAAAGGTAACAGTTTTGTATTTTATGGATTTGTGGCAGAAATCTATAGAATCTGCAACAGAAAGAAAATAATTTTCATTTATTTGACTTTTATTTTAATATAAATATAAAATGCTGTGTTGTAACATAATTGAACTATAATGCTCTTTATATATGTATTTAATTCAATCGCTAAACACAACATAAAAGAAGAGAGGAATGGATACATCTCTCTTTCTCATTCTGTCTAGAGATTAGGGCAGATGTAAACACATTGTACACCACATTTTATATATATTCTACAAATATATATATTATATATAGTTATATACATGTAATAATACACTTTAATAATAATAAAAATAAACATTTTTTACAATACACTTTTTTTTTAAAAAAGATAATTGCTCTTCACATATACTTAGTTTAATTACTACATTATAATTTTAAAAATGGACAAGTCAAACAAACTGGTCTATAAGCAAACTTATAACATTCATACATATATATATATGTGTATATTATAAACGATGCATCTTTATTTTTTTCAATTATAACAACTAGAACTAATTTGTTGGACAACAACAGGACAGCCATAACAACACTATATTATCACAATCGCACATCCCAAAGGTATGTTGTACATTAAAATATTTATTTTTATTTTTATTTTCCATAAGGTATACATAAAATTAAATATATACCATATGATTGCACAACACATTCCAAATTAATAATGTATTTGTATTTAATATTTTCAATTTATTGTTTTTCCAGGACGAGCAACATTTTCTTACTTTTTCACAGAATACACTTTCTTAACACAGTTTCTATTTTTCTTTTATAGTTTTGACAAAAATTGCCAAGATTTTTTTCTTGTATTTAATAATATATCTAAAATCAGATAAAATAAAAATAAGTGTTTTTCTACTGTTGACAGTTTTCTATCATATTGGGACCAAAAAAAGTAAAAATACTATTTCATATTCATTCTTACTTCTTATATAAATATATTAAAGAAAATAATAAAAGATTATATTTTGCTATTTTGCTCCCTTAATTCTGGGACTCAACTTTATTTTCATATTAAAAGAAATTAAAAATAAATAAATAAATTAACAGAGAAATAAAGTATATCATTTTGTGGTCCAAAAGTTGTATTATTTTTTAGATAGCCATTTGCAGGTTTATTGATTCTTGTCTTTAGTAACAGATGGAGGAGAAAATCTCTAGTTGTTTTTTAGTTTACTCATGGCATCTCTACTAATATTTTTAGATCCATTTTCGGTTGTGTTCTATGAATTTTGCATCTACTTATACCAATTAGCTGTTTAAAAAAAAAAAAAAATACATTCTATAAAGAGCAGCAAACAATATAAATAATAATAAATGAGGTAGTTATAATACAACAAATAACTAGAGCATATATTTTTAGCATTGTAGGCAATATATGTGTGTGAGAGCTTGTTGATATTTTTTGTTTGCTAATTTTGCCAAAACGATTCGCAACTTTGTCCCTTCTGCACACTTTTTTTTTCTTTGTTCAAATATGTACAGCAATAAGTTCAAGATTTGTACTTATATGTAAATAATTTATTAATTTTCAGTTTAATTTTAAATTTAATACTATATATTTATATTTATATATTTATATATATATATATATACTTCAAATAATTCAATTTATTGTTAACCGTTTTTTATTTTTCTTATTTGTTTATATTAAAGAAAGTATATATACGATTTGTAAATGTGATTTTTTAAAGTGATTTTCAAAGTAATAAATAAATAAGTTGCATTAGATAATTGTAAATGTGTACAGTAGTTGTGGGACAACTTAGAAGCAGTTCCCACCCCTGCAATTTAAGAATCGAAGAAGAAATGAAGATATGTGCAAAAATATATAAGAACTCGTTAGGATAAATGAAATATTTCAGTGAAAAGTCAATTATTATTAGAATATACACATCTAGGCTATTATAATAATTAAAATAATAAAAGAAATAAAAAAAAATATTTATTCATGTAAAATAATGTCTCATAGATTATAGCTCAGGCAATATTTGTTAGATTTAAAGCTTATTCCCTTATGTTTTCACTTTGAGTTATAGTTCAAATTGTTTATAAAAATATAAACAAAAGGAAAAAGTAATAATAATTTTATTAATAAATTATGATGCTTATCATTTTTTTTTTTTGCTTTAAAATTACCTTTGATCATGACAAAATTACCATATTGAGAGTGATGCTGTCAAAGAAAGTCTGCCAAGAGCGATACTGTCACAAAGGGTTTGACTTTAGATATGGAGTGTTGTTACTTGGAAAGGTAACAGTCCTCATTTTTTTTCTTTATCTTTTTTCATAAAATTGACTTGGAGCTTTTTTGGGGAAGTGAATAAAATTACTATTCTCTTTAAATTTCCATTAAAAAATAAACTGGTTTGTTGCACCATCTAATTAACTAAACAGAATGATTAATTTGTGTAATCGAAATATGTATAAAGAAAATTTGACAGATTCAAAACAGATTAGATACTTTTATTTACATAGAAATTAAATACAATTCAGTGAACTAAATAAACTAATTGCAAAAGGTCGTCTTTCAAGAGAATAGGTTTATGATAATATATATTAATAAAAATAAAACAAACATGACTTTAAAAAAAATAAAATTGATAGAAAAAATTATAGTAATAAATCAAGAAAATTTAAAGAAAACCGAAATATTATGTATTAAAAATATATAAAATAGTCAACAAAAATTGTCTAACTGCTAAAGCTTCTTTTGTGAAGGCTGGACCAATCAGAACCATTAAGCAAATCAATCATGAACTGAACCGTTAGGGATTCTAAATGAAAGTTTTTTCATATTCAACTGAAGATGAGGTCAAGGAAATGGAATCCAAGATTTCATTCTAATTGCATGTGAAACATAAATAGATTTTCTCTTGAATATTAAGTTCCTAATTAAGATTTTCCTTTAATTTCATTCAACTTCTGTGTTTACGCTGCTAGAGATGCAATTGTAATTACAATCTAATTGATGTCTGTAAGTCAGTGAAGCTTTTATTAATGTCCAGTGTTGAATAGGCTAGCATTGTATCGTCCGCATATGTAGCTAAAGTCATTGATTAGGTTCAGGTATGTCCGAGCAATGGAAGTTACAGAGGATTGGACAGATAATGCCCCTTCTGGTAGTCCTGCGAGAATTCCTAAGTACAGTATGTATTGTTGAGTAATACTGGAATATTCAGCCTTGTAAACAAGATTTTTACAAGGTAATATATTCTAGATGAGTTTCTGTTTCTAAGTTTGTAGACTAGACCAGAGTGCCAAAGTGTGTTAAATGTGGCCGCTACATCTAGAAATGCCGCCGCCGTGTATTTTCTTTCTTCAAAGTTGTGTATAATGTGTTCTGTAACTCATTTAATTTGATATACTGGTGAATGCTTTGGTTTGAATCCAAATTGAATTGGAATCAAGGGTTTCAGTATTTTTGAAAGGGAGTTGATCAGTCGATAATTGATTGGAACTCTTTTTGGCTTACCAGATTTGAACGAAACAATTGATTCCCTTAAAATTATTTGATTTTATTTTATTACTTTTCTTAGGTGAAATTAACAAACATCTATTTTTTGAGGGACAGTGTTAGCTTAGTAGGGGCAACTGGACTTGTACGCGGAGTCCAGTAGTGCTGGCCTTAGATTTGCACATTAGGACCTCCAACTCACTGTCCGGTGATGGGCAGTGCTGTTTGCAATGAAAAAACTCTGCTCGGAAATCTGCCGTCTCCACACATCAATGACAAATATCTCAATGATGAGCATCTTAATAATAAAAATAATTATATGTGAGAGTTTCTTCTGACCTTTATCCGCATCTTTAAGGGTTTAAATAAACGCGATAATACTGATAACATAAAGCTAGGGAAGGACTTAGTGAAGATGTATTGCAATTAAGATGTAAATAAAGCGTATGCAATAAAGAATTTTAACAAAAAAGACATTATTCTAGCGTAATTTATTTCAGAAAACACTATCTGGGAAAATTTAAAAACTGCAAAGAAACTAAAAGGATCAGGGATAATTGTACACAAAGATATATCCAGTAGAACAAAAATGAGAAGGAGGTGTTGGTGGAGAGTCAGAGGAAAGATAATGCAGCTTGATGTAAGCGCGTTTATCCGAATGAGAAAAACGCACTTTATTTTTAAAGATAAAACATTTCATTGGGACATCGAAGAGGGGTTGTTGTGTGAAGGGAAGGAAGGCGTGAAAATGCTTGAGCAGGTCATGGGGATTATCTTTTGTGAAGAGGATAAGAAATATTTAGGAAGATGTTCATGTATGACACTGAGAATGTATCAGCAGTTCTGGCTAGTGGTCTGTCGGTGAAAAGAAGCGTGCAGAGAAGAACAGACAATCAAAAACGAAGATTGAAGGCAGGGGATGGTGATTTGTGTGCTGTGAATGTGGAAAAAGGCCATTCTTGTTCTGTGTTAAGCTATAATGTTTGCGGGTTCAATAATAAAAAGAATCAGGTAACCTTTTTTAATTTCAGAGATATTTTCCGTAATAGCCTGCTTCATTTTGTGGTCATCGACCGGTTTCGGGCGTTCGCCCAACATCAGTTAAGATACTTACCTCACTAGCTCCATAGTTGTGGTGATGTCCTGATGATGGGCGAACGCCCGAAAGCGGTCGATGACCACAAAATGAAGCAGGCTATCAGGAAAATGTCCCTGATGCTTTCCAGTTCTGCGGAACCAACCACCACAACAACTTTTTTAATTTTATTAAAAGCTACGATTTTTTTTTTTATATGTAACATTCTTAGTTGAAGAAAATTATACATATTTTGTCATTGCTTTTCGGGTTATGGGCTCTGTTGGGTTAGTGCAATTAAAGAAGCTAAGTTTGGTAGAGCCAAAGGTGGTATATTATTCGGTATAATACTAAATCTAGTCTCCGACGGATTGGGCTTCCAAAGAATTGCAATCAATATGTAATATAATCACAATAATATTCACTTCATTTTTTTGTCTGTCTATATGAGAACTGATAAGTGGAGGGAGGATTTCTTAAATATTAATGATGTACTTATTTAATGTTCTAGTGATAATTTAATTTTCATAGGTGACTGTAATGTTAGAGTAAGTGATAATCAATGCTTTTCAGATGAATTAGTTTGTGAAGAAGTTAAGTTTAATTTGAGGAGAAATACTAAAGATAATGTCTTGACGAAAAATGGAGAAAAGTTCATAGATTTATGTGTAGATTTTAATCTAATAAAACTAAATGGTAGAACTCTGGATGACTTTCGGGGGGCGGGGGGGATTTATATTTGTTGAAATTCTATCATAGATCTTTGCTGTGTTTCTTTGGGGTATGTTAAAGTGGGTTGAAGATTTACTCGGACCATATGCAGCTCCAACTATTATTAAAAGATATAAGTAAAAATAATTATATGCCCCTAGTACCAAAATTTAAATGGACTTCAGTGGATGATCTGAAATACAAAGAAAAGATAGAAAACATGGGGAACAGAGATTGGTAACAATAGTCAAGAAGTAGTTAATTTATTTACAAGTAATATTCGGAAAGCTTCTCATTTAGGAAACTCCTCTTATTTCAGATGTAATACATACTAAGTATAATTTAAAGAGAGATGGTTGATTTTCAGTGTTTAATGTTAAGGAACAAAACTTTTGCCTTTCTGAACCTTTTTAAAAAATCAAATAGTGAATTAATAAAAGATCTTTATTCAGAGGCTAAAAGGAATTGCAGAGATCTATGTCAGAGCAAAAGGAAAGAATTGCAGCTGAGTATCATTGAAAAAAAGTTAATGATACAAAAGAATTTTGGGATTTGGTCAATATTTCAAAAAAAAAGTATATAGATTTGCTTGAAATAAATAGTGAGGAATGGGTGGAACATTTTATAAACTTATTAAATCCAGTGCTTCTGATGTCGCCCTTTTTATATGCGCCGCCTCTTAATGAAAAGGGGACACTTCATAGGCCCTTTGGATTAAAAGAATTGAAAGAACTGCTAGGTAAGTCCAAGAATGGCAAGGCCCCAGGTTTTGATCGCATCCCTTATGAATTCTATAAAAATAGTCCGGAATGCTTTATAGAAAATCTATTAAATTTTTTTAACTTCATTTTTGAAAATGCAAATGTACCTAAAAGTTTTTGTATATCTATAATCTTCCCGTTATATAAAAAGGATATCAGTCCGGGAATTGTTAGTAATTACAGGAGGATATACATTATGGATTGCATTGCTAAGCTGTTTTCCGGTTTGCTTTTAATGAGGTTAGAAAATTAGAGTACAGAAAATAATATTTTATGTGAATATCAAGCGGGATTTCGTAGGGTTATTCAAATGTAGTTAACGTTTTTAACTTGCTTAATATTATTAACTTGCAAACCCGCTTAAAACGTAAAAAAGTATATTGTTTCTTTATTGACTTCAGGGCAATATTCTTCACCAAATAGGGGTGCTCTTTTTTATAAATTATACATACATGCTAGGTACTTCAAATAAGTTTATTAATGCAATCCAGGGATTATATAAAAATACTCAATCCGCGGTTTGGACAAAGAATGGTATTACCAGGTCTTTTGAAACGAATATTGGGCTTAGGCAGGGATGTTTACTTTCTCCGGCCCTTTTTTCACTTTTTATTAATGATCAGAGAATTTGTAGGAAGTGGATTAGGGTTGGGGGAACCATCAACTATCTGATGTATGCAGACGACATTGTTTTGCTTGCTCCTAAACAAAAGGTTTTTACAAATTTGTACATACATATTTACAAATGACATTGAAGTTCCAATGTGATAAACATTACACCCTTCAATACAAAATAAAACTGACATATCCTAAACAAAAGGTGTTACAGATGATGATAAACAGAATTGTAAAGTTTTGCAATATTTGAGCTTTACTGTAAACCTGGATAAGTCTAAAATCATTGTGTTCCGCAACGGCGGTAAATTTTCTAGCTAATGAAAAGTGGAAGATGGATGGTAAGATTTTAAAGGTGGTAAATTGTTACAATATTTGGGCATGACGTTGACTCCTCTGTCAGGGCTAAAAAAACATTTTATTGAAAAGTTAAATCAAGCTAAATTTGCTTTGAACATTACCTATAGCTGATTAATTCATGGAAATGAGATACCTCTCTCCAAAAAGTTAAATGTGTTCCGTTCTGCAGTTGGGGGATTATGTGTTACGCGGCTCAGGTCTGGGACATCAGAATTTTGGGGAGGTGGAAAAACTGAATTTATTCTTTTTAAATAAATTATTTTCACTAATTCTACTAATTATATCACATATTTGGAAGCCAAATGTTTACCCCATATTTTTTTATACACTAAGTCTTCACCTTAAATATATTAAAAAAGTTCTGTTATTGCCAGACCATAGATGGCCAAAAATACTGGGTAAAGAAATAATTTATGGGCCTCAGGTTTATTCACACTTAGTAATCCAAAAAATTACTTATTTATTATTAATATTTCACTTAGTTACATCATTTACATTACAATATTTTTAGCATGTGCAAGATAACTCCGAGTTCCGTTCTCACTGCTGCCATCATGGCAGAGATTAAAACGAACATTAAAATATAATCATACAAAATATAAAATAAATGAATGCAGGATTACACCTTCTTAAAAACGAAATAAATTCAGAAATATAAAAATTACTGAAAAAGATTATTTAATAATTTGATTATTAATTCGTACAAATTTCAATGTGGGCAGCCGCCACAAATTAAACACAAATTGTATTGGCATGGAGAAAATTGAATCTGTTTACTGGCTTAGGATTGCAGCTTAATTATGCAACTTTAGATGTTAACATTGTAATGACCAATTTAAAATTGAAATTTAGAGAGGAAATGTTAGGAAAGGCGCAATAGTCGACCTACCATTCTTTGTATAAAGAGTTAAATAAGACTTAGGTGGTAATCATTACTTGCATGATAGTCATAATCTGAAATTTATGAAAATGATTTTCAAGTTGCGTGGCCAGTTAATTTATCTAAATTATAATGTTGCATGTAATGAAGATCGAAGAAAATGCGCTTTATGCAATATGAATGTGATAGAGGATATTTGCCATTATCTAGGAGTCTGCCCGGTTCTATCCGAGTTTCGAATTAGATACCCTCGTAGGAAGAATTTAACGCGAAGAGAGCTGATTGATGCATTGAACTGTGAAAAATGGAAAAATTTAGTTCTCTATCACCTCTCAGCGTATAAATATAGATTATACCTTGTCCAGGAGTTTAATTATTGAGCTCGGAGGATACCATATTACTGCATGTATTGTAAAATTATTTTTGTTCTTGTTTGATTGATTAATTTATATGAGACGAGGAAAAAATAATTGTTACATAAAAAAAGAAAAAAGTAGTGATTGTAATGATATCAAGACGTTTGAGTTGGTTTGTATGTAATATCAATTTTCCTTTTTAATATAGCAACTCTAGGCGACTCTATATTGATACCAGCCTATATATGCTTTACAGGTTATTTTCATTTCTTTTTATGTATTTGTTTTATGTAAATAAAGCATTCTATTCTTCTTCTGACGCCTCCACACGTCTATGACACATGTCTCAATGATGCGCATCTTAATAATAATAATAATCATATGTGATCGTTTCTTGTGATCTTGTTAGTTACTATTTACTTTTGTTATCATGGTATAGATCTGTAGGGTAGAGCGATTCGGTTTTGTCACACGTTTCGGTACAGATATGTATGTGCCTTCTTCAGTGGCTTGTTTTACACAGTGGCGGTTGGTGCTTAAGCAGTGCGATAATGCAGCACTCCCAGAAAATAACTACAAAAATTAATTTTAAATTCGTGATAAAAAATAATAACTGCATAATTGTTATTTAAATACCAATAATAAGTTTTTAAAAAGAATTATTCCATCAAGCGTTGCTTGATGTTGACGCTGCTGCTATTACAGTGTCAAAAAATTGACAGATTCGGTTTTTTCTGTTAAGCTTCGTTAATCGTGACCAACTAACTAGCAACATTAATAATAATTGTGCGCGATATTATGGGTTATATTCAAAAATAAATATATTTATTGTGTTCGTTAAAGGTTTACCGCCAAACTTTTTTTTTGTAATTCAATATTATTTTTTATAGAATAAAAATATGCAATAAAATAAGTAATATTTCATAGGTTTATCTAGTGGGTGTTAGTGTTGAATATTTTTTAAAAATATTAAATTTTCTCAATTGACATTAACTGAAAAAATTGTAAAACAAAGGTTGTTCCATTCCTAACATTATAATTCAGCAAATAACAGTTAGTATATGATTTCTCAAATAACTAATTTTAATGATGAGTTATTCAAAAATTTTGTGAAGCTAAAACTCGAAGAATGGATTTTGTATTAAATAATTTATTTTATTTTTATATCAGTTATATGAGAAATCATGTTTTTTGTACAACAGAATATATCCTAAAAAATATCGATGTGAATCTATTTTAATTAAATTGAGTTGAATTTAGATATTTCCATCTTACTCATGTCACACCCCCACTTACAAACTTCACGTGCCACCACTAATTGTTGATAAATTTTACAATAAAAAGTACATAGTTAATTCTCGCTATGGCTGTTGCGAATTCCTCTGCGAAGGTAAAGGATGCTAAGTCGACTTCTAGTAAGATATCCAAGGAAACTGAGCGGAAGAAGAAACTTAGTGGGAAATATAGGCAAAGGCGTGCGAAGAGAATGAGAACTACTCAACCCGCACCAGCCGAGGTTATACCTATTGGGGCTCAAAAAAGATCTAGAGCCCCGGGGGACCAAAGCCCTGGGGGAGCAGGTAAGAAACCAAAGATAACGGAGGCGGAGAGGAAGCTGTTTCTGGCTATCTGGCTATAACCAGCAGCGATCCCTCCGAGCCGCTCTCTGATGATGACGCTTCTGGAGATGTTCGCCATCGTTAGGAAAACAATACAGAAACAGGAAAATGTCGGGTATGGTCTCTGAGGGCTGGTTTCTTCTGGCCTGCTTTCCACATTTGATTGGGTATTAAAGAATGTAAAGCCTAGTTGGGAGGGAAGGCACTTCAAGCTTATGAAGGCGTCAGATGTCCCCACTATGGTTAGGATCTCTATGTTTATTCCGGAGGGCAAGCATACCAACGAACAGGTGCTGAAAGGTCTTGCCTTCCAAAATAACCTGGATCTAAGCCGATGGAGGAACGTTTATCGACAACAAGTCGAGAAAGGAGTATCCTTGGCTTATAGGATTGATGATCCTTCTGTCCAGGCGTTGGAGAAGGTCGATTTTCGTCTTTTCTTCGAGATGGGCAGGCTCTTTATCAGGTTGAAGAAGGAAGATGAGGATGTCCCACTTTTTATTAATGATCTATCTGAATTTGTAGGAGGTGGATTATACAAGATATAAAATAAATGAATGCAGGATTACACCTTATTAAAAACTGATTAAATTCAGAAATATAAAAATTACTGGAAAAGAATTATTTAATAATTTGATTTTTAATTCATACAAATTTCAATGTGGGTAGCCGCCACAAATTAAAAAACACAAATTGTATTCTTCTGAGGCAATGGAACAGGATTCAGGTAGGCCTGGCCAAGATGTCAGCAAGTAAGGTAGGTTTTTTCTTCACCTACCCGATTCCCACCGGGTGTTATCAGGATCTAACTCTTCCAATGTTGACTTCTGATTAGAAGACAGGGCAGAGATGGTACAAATTAATTTGCAACATAGCAAAGATGCTACGGCTAATTGATAGTAACTTCCTAGTACTATCCGAAGCTGGATCCTCCTTGGGTTACTCATCCTGCATCCAAACATAGGATTTTTCGCACTGAAGTCTCCTCGGCATAGCGAATGAAAGAAAAAGTTAAATTTATTGTGATCAATAAATGATTTTGTAGGGGGGGAGCAATATACGATGATTTCACTATTGGTTTTGACTGATATTCTAGTGAGATGGAAGTGGCTTGAATATAGTTTTACGCATACTGTTGGAAGGGAAAGAATTTCAATTTATTTCTTGCTAGAATTGCCGTTCCCCCGTGAGAAGTATTGTCTGGGTGATCAGTTCTGATGGTTGTTACATATGTGCGTGAGGTGAGGTGTGTTTCTGTCACCAGGGCTATATCTATTTGTCTGTCGTGAAGTACTGACTCAACTTCGTTCCTGTGAGAGATGACGCCGTTACAGTTCCTCAATAGAATTATTATTGCATTGTCACTCATGTTGTCTCTTAAGTCCTAGAAGTTTAAGTCTTAAGTCCTACTATAACGGTTGTAAGAAATGAGAGAAGTGGGGTGACATCATTTTTAAATTAGGAATGAGGAGAGATGTATATTGGTTCGCAGGGAAATATTTTTCAAAATTGGTACAACTGCTGTGAAGCGGGAGCCAGCTGAAGCGAACGAGCAGTGCCGGCTGTCATTAGCCTCTCATCTCTCTTGTGCTGAATGTTAAAGATGCACGTTTTCATTCCGTTTCCCGCGAAGTGCGCGCTGTACTATGCTACCTAAATGCAAAGGGTATGAGTGCTGCCGCGATTCATCGCGAAATCGTTTTGGTTTATGGGAGGATGTTATGTCATGTCAACATGTGACAAAATGGGTACGGAACTTTAATTTTGGAAGGAAGGAAATTCACGTGAAGAGAGAAGTGGACGGCCGTCCGTGGTGATTGATGATATCTGAAGATGTTGTTCCCCTTCTTATAAACTCTGTATTCGTCAGGCGAACTCGGTGAAGCGTTCAGGTAAAGTACGAAGGAAAGAAACCAACACTTGTATATTAATAATGTTTACTCTTAGTTCATTTTGAACATTAAACTTATACAAAAACTCATAAGAGTACAAATACATAATATCATTTTTGTAAGAGAAAAGTTAATTGGCTCAATTATGAAAATTTATATTAAAACTTGTGCATGTTGTTAATAAACAAGGAAGAACGTAATGAATAAAGTAACGAAGAATGAACCAATAAAGAAAACATTAGTCAACATTGGCGCTAATGACCATCGTAGTCGATGCACCAGAAAAAAAAAAAATTAGTCAACATTAATCAATCATTAATTAGTAAACATTAATACAAACATAAATAAACCCTTCCCACTGCGGGTTTAGTTAAATTCAAAATACTACGCCAACACTAAGCTTCTGGTTAACAATTTCTTCTTGCTCTGATTTTTAATTATTTCTAGCCAGGTATTCCATTACCAGAGTGTTATTTTAAAAATCTGGCTGGCTGGTTCCCTCTGTTGTCCAGAGATGCCGCTCTCTGTTATAGTTGGTGCGCCTGCACATAGATGCCGCTCTCTCGCCCTTTCTTTTCTGTCATTCGAACAATGTACACTACTTCGCCACCAGCAACGCCACTCTTTCTTTAAAACATTTAGATACAATGCGAGAGAAGTTTTGCTAGAGTCTGGATTGAGTAACCAAGACTCAGTGAGAACGATAATATCCTCCATTGGTCTGTGGGTAGGTCCCCACTTGCGCTGCAGACTTGTACGTTTAGATTGACTATGATGAATGTCGACATAGGGTGTGAAGGCTTTCCCGGGAGGCTGTGCTGCTATTCGCAAAACTCTTTATACAGTATGGAGCTGATAACTCCCAGGGCGTTCGTATTCGTCTCTATTTCTTTAACTGACGTTGACCCTGGCCCAGAAGCATGGGAGAATCTGCAATCATTCTTCTCATTTGCCAGTTAAAGGCCCTCGAGACACGTAAGTGGACTCATGGCCGCGTATACTAATTGGTTCTTATTGTAATCGTATATAATCGAATCGAATGTACCTCCTTGAGACTTGTGAATGGTTAGTGCATAGGCCGGAGTAAGTGGAAATTGGATGCGCTTACGCTTGATCGTTCCGCCTAGACTTATATTGCTCGTCCAAAATGCTATGGGTATCCATTCTCCGTCGTAGCACAATAGACCTGGTTGAGGTCGCAGTGCGTTGCCCCCCCCCGATCCATTCTCCGTCTAATTCTCCTGGCTTGCTTACTATCAAGGGTTTGTTTTATATTTTAAAACGTTGCTTAATGTAATTTGGAAATTCCAGCCATACCCGTAGCGAAGGAGATACTTTAGTGGGTACAGTAGTTGAACTGATGGTTGTGCTGTTATGGAATACCTCAATGTCCCAATCGCCCTATTGACGATTCCATCTTCAACATCGGCATTTACAGTAATCATACACGTTTACCTTGTAGCCAAGTCAATCTTGTACGGCAGGCTGCCTCTCTCTCTGCGATACCGTCTTATGTAAGCGCCTGACTGCCTTGGTGCGCTCCGCGACACTCTTGTATCCCATGACCGAGTCATCTGCGATTCTCTGCATACATTTCAACTTGATGGTTATTATGAAACAGACTCCAATCATGCTGACCTTATCCACAAACACACATTGCATTGCCAAACGCATGTCTGTAGCATTGCAGCATCTCGTAACTAATGCCATCTCAGTCCTGATTGAGTCAGCCGGAGTGCCGAGTGCACAGTTACTCCCCCCTCCCAGAGCCATTGCGTTTTTGTCAGTCGAGACGTATGCCACGTAAGAATAGTACACAGGTTGTACACAGCGCCTAAGAGAATCTGTTATAAGTTTCTATCGCGAGCTTGAGAGTAAAGTCTTGTTACACCTCGCTGGCCCTGTAAAGAATATCTGTATTGGCGGCTCACCCTACTCGCGCGGGTGAATTCTATGTGCTATTTGTAAAATCAATTCACGCTGCTAAAAGCTTATCTTGCGCATCAACTCCTCACACTAGTCTGTTTCGCCATTATATTCGATTCTACAACAGATACATTAGATAGTCCTGTGCAATATCAAAGTCAGCGTCGTTGGGCGCCATCTAATCAGCCTCGCGCCTGTTATGCGCTGTCTCCGGTACACCACAGAATCATGCTCGTCTCATCTCTGCTCCTCCTCTAGTATACCTGTAAATCCTCCATCAATGTGTCAATGTCAATGTTGTTCTGAAATTCCTTACAGCAGTTCATAATTTCTTCGCTTCAAGCATCTTAAATCTGAAGAAACTTTTTGCAATCCAAAAATGTTTCATACCTCGTTTCGAAATGGAAGTATCCCTCTTGAAGTTGTTGAGATCGCCTATGTCGTAGGTTCCAAATCGTATGAACCTACAAAGATCGCATTTTCTATTTCGTTTACAATAACGTCGCAGGTATCCTCTCTCCATCTTCTTCGTCATTTTCGATACATGTTACCGGCTCGCCTCTTCAGGTTACTCGGCGCATACCTCGCGCCAAATTGGGCCAAGTTGATTCCGTCGCCGGAGTGTTGACATGGTATCTTGGGCCAAATTTCCACGCTGTCTGTAGGGATGCCCAGTCTATCCATAACGGACTTGCGCTTCCTCGACTTGTAGCTCTCTATCGGCCAAAGTGTAAATATCGTAGTCATGTACCTTGAAGCTTGGCTCATCGGCTACCTTAGGAAATACCCGCCGCCTTATGTGCTTTCATCTGTTCGCTGTTCAATTCACGCAATCCTACTTTCGTGAGCAATTGCTGTCTGTCACAGTCTGGGAATTCCTCGTGGAGTTTGATGAGCTCGCGGTACAGCTGACTTAAGCCCCTGTTTGATTTATTAACATACTCTACCGTAGGAAACACAAGAATATTCATCCAGAATCAATTGCAGATCACTAGTGGAATTTAAAACGGAGGACACCCATGGGTTGAATGTAATGATGTAGATCTGATGCAAATCTCGCTTTAGGTACAAAATTCAAAATTAGAGCACGCTCTTAGCCACCGTACCTAGCGCATAGCTCCAAAACCGGTCGCCACCTTGACTCGCTTTAGGTACATAGCCGGGGCATCTTAATCTTAGAGCGTACCATGACCAGATATCGCGGTTAGTCGAGGTTATTGTCGCTAAGAAAGGCCCGCATGTCGCTGTATACCCTAATCTCCAGTCGTTCTAGTACGTTGGTGGCGTTGTGCTGAAAGACCGCACGCCTTGCGTCATCGTTACTCAGGTGTATCAACACTCGAGACTGTGCCATTGGCCAGTAAGTAGAATTTCTTCTCACCTCGCTTGATGCAAATAACATGTGATTACCTTGCAGTGCCACCTAGTGAGAGAGCACAGTAAACCGAGCTTCCGGATCTTCGAATCGCTCTCGCGGATCATTAAACCAGAGGAGGTTGTGCGCGTGTGAGCTGCCCCTTGTTGGTATTCTATGCGCAAGAACTAGTCGACAACACGATAATGCCCAAACGGATTCTTCGTGGCCACCTCTGTTGGACTGCAACAGAGACATAACACTATCTACTAGCTTATAATAGTATATACAATAGATGACTGGATCCTCGCTGACAAAAAGCACCCGCTGATACGCGTGCAGTCGTTCTCTTATATGACCCTCGCCGAGCGGACCAGCGACGTGTACTCCTGCGACCACTTGATCAAAATGGAGAGTAAATGTGGCCAGTGCGTCTCGTTTGCACTCATTGTGAGAAAGTTGGTGGGCTTACCGTGCTATCAAATCAAGGCGAACAAGTCCTTCTTCCTACTGGACCAATACTGCACTGAGTTAAGAATGCTCTTCAGAAATGCCTTTAGATGATCATCCATCTACAAACTGTTTACCCTCAATCATCTCACGAATGTCCCTTTCTGTCTGTATGACGCACCTGAGAGCATTGAAGATATAATCTCTCAGCCTTTCGCGGCCATTTTCATGTAACCTCTTAGGTCTTCGGGTTGAGACCGCATCAATGGTTGATTATAAACTGAGCTTTCGCCCATATTACAATAGGCTATAATAAAATTTACGACATTTTTAGAAAATCGGGAAATTTTCAGACTTTTTCGAATTTACAGCCCCGTACTTTTTGAGTTTTCAAGATACTCATTTGGAGCGCAGGAGGAGTTGCAACAACTACATTCCTCTTTAAAACCATAGTTGGTTCACTTGGATCGGATAATTAGTATCTGAGATATGAATCCGTTCATGGACAGTCGAAATCGTAAAGTGGAAAATCGTGGTTTACTTTGCGTGTGCGCAGTTGGCCGCCACGAATGTCTGAGAGAAAGTGCACAAACTTTCATCCATCCTCTTTTAAACAAGACCAATCTGGCAGCGCTATATCTATTTTTAGCCGAGTTATTGAAGTTTGAAATTACTTTGACAGAAATGTCGCTTATTTGGGCGTGATTGCCTCCCCATACCCGGCACCGATTTTAAAGAGGTTTTCTCGTCAATAACAAGTTCCATAAAACGTCAACAAATTGATTTCCCACCTTTTGAAAAGCAAAAATTGAATATTAAAAAAAATTAGTTCTGGATTTTCTGGTGTGTAACACTCACACGATCTTTTTTGATAGCATATCCCAAAAAGTATAAACCAGGATTAAATAAAATCCTTGGAAAATCATCAAAATTGTTTTATTTCAATATATGATAAGATTTTGACCGGGGTGAGGGCGCTTGGTTCATATAAAGTGGGGTGTATACTAATGGAACAAAGCTAAATTGATGTCAAACACCCACAGACATTTCTCCTACAGGAATTCATAAGCTGCAGTTATAGAACATTTTTTAAACCTGGTTTGTAGCCATTCACTGCATTGTCCTTAATTTTATGTAGGTGGCGCAGTCCACAAAGGATACTAAATGGTGGCAATCTATGCAATTCAATAACAATTAGGTTTCTAAAAGAAATCGAACAGATCTCTTTTAGATGGCATCTTGCGTAGATTTCCATCTATTCAGTATACTTAATAGTTTGTGGACTGTGCCATCTATACAAAATTAAGGATAATGCAATGAATAGCTAAACTCTAGGTCTAAGAAAAGTTTTTTCAACTGAAAATGAAATCCCTGTAGGTGTTCGAAAAGATAGTGTGAGTGTTACACACAAAAAATCCAATAACTATATTTTTAATATATTTTACCAAGGGTGGGAAAATCAATGAGTTGATGTTTTAGGGAAATTGGTGTGCCCAAGGCAAATAACTTTACACATAATTTTCGGTTCTGAGAGACCATTTCAGAGCAATGTCCGCAAGATGCCTATAGTTATACAAATAGTTAAAATTTTCTGTGCAAATATACACGCGAGGAGACCTTACAACATCGAAAATGTATGCGGTAAGTTCCAAGAGGGACAGCAATATTAAGATATTACAGAATTTCCATTAGAAGAAGAGAAAGCATATCTACTACGTAAAGGAAGAATTTCTCGGTTCGCAATTCTCGATTCAGCGAGATTATTATACCAAGCATTAGATATAAACATAAGAAATTGTTGGCCTTATGAAAACAAATTAAATGAATAACAAGAATGCCAATGCACTTAAAGAGTACCAAAATTTGCAGTAAGCATGCTTAAACGGAATGAAATTTACATGCTACGAGAATAATGAGCTAATTATAATCGGTTTGGATGGAAGTAAGAATTTAAATGAACTTTTTAAGTACGACTTTACAGAATTTATTCACAAAATATATTGGATATTAAGGAGGCTGTTCCAGAACAAACAGATTTTCGGACTAGCAATAGGAAATAAAACTGGCAATCATAAGAGTGCACATCAGGAGCTTCAGATCTCAACATTTCGGAGGTATGAGTTGACTGTCAGGTTGAAAGAAGAAGAAAAGAAGAAGGTGTTAGAGAAAATTTTTATTAAAAATATTACACTATCTGTGGTTGACGAAATAAATTTGATGTATTTTTTTTTAAATTTCATTAAAGAATATGATTTATTTAATCTAATAGTATCTTTTGTTTCAGAGAAAGATGTATTTCTTTATGGAGTATTTCTCCGGCTGGATTCCAGTAGAGAAAATAAGTAGGTATGGAAGAGGCAAGGGTGGTTTATCATAGGTAAAATATAATTATCCTTATTTTAAATTTTTAAAAATGATAAGTGTTGACGAAGTATCTGTGATTACAGATGAAAATGGTAAACAAAACACTATATACTATGATATCTACCGTAATCTGACCCCACATTTCCATGTCATTGCTACCAGAGCTCTCCAGATGCATCTCCTGCACCTTCTGCAGACTTGGTTAGTTAGATGGCGAATTAAAACTAATCCAATCAAATCAAAATACCTATTATTTATAGTTCGCCGAAAAATCCTACCTCTTGATTAATGAAGATGTAATCACGGAGTGAATGTAAGTGCTGGGTGGACTCTGGCCGCTTTTTAGTTTTTTACGCCCATACACGAGCACTGTGTCTTTCCATTTATATTAAATTTAATAAACTTAATTGATTTTATTTAATTAAACCCTAAATACACTACTGATACTCATTATTAATTATTATTACGATTATTTTTGATATTTTATTTGTAGTAGCGCTAATAATTTGGAATTAGAGGCGGCCACAAAAAAACTGGCTTTGAGAAATTTTGGTACTAGCTGTGTAATTTAGAAGTTTGCGTAACATCTCAGCGTGGCCAACAAGTTCTCAAGTTATCTCAAAATAAAACATTCTAGAAAAATTTTCAAGTGTAAACGACAGGTGAATATCTTGTGCAGCAGAAAACATTCCAGAAGAGAACTGACTGAGAAAATGTCCAGAAAATTCAAAAAACCTCGAAATCTATTCTACAGAGATGGATTTCCGGTTAACTAATTTTCTTCAACTGTGGAATTCTAGTAATGCATCTAATTTATAGTTGAGTAGATGGAATGAGGGGCACATTAGAGGAAACCTTGTAGCTCACCTAGAAACTTTTCCAAATTAATTTTCCTGATAAATGGTTCATAGTTCTTGGTATTTATCTGTGAACACACAACTCAAAATTCAAAGCAAAGAAAAAAATTGAGTCACACTTGTGGTGGATGCATTTTTACCGAAGCCTTCGTCTAAAGTTGCTGAAGGTGTGTGACGGCATATCATACATGCAATTAGTTCCCTGCTATCTGCAAGGAACGCCAAGATAGTATGAAAGGAAATGAAGCCACCAACGGTTGGGGATGAAGCACCGTCCTACTTCCCCGACCACAGGTGTCTTGGGAAATTGAAGGAAAAAAGACAGTGGAGGCCATTCTAAGACCATCTTCAAGAGCGAAGACACTTCCGTGCCATCAGCCAACCACAAACATCTAGTCTACACACCAGCTACTTGCCTTTCTGTCAGGTATCTCTCATTTAGTTTTCGTAAATCTACTTCACAGCGGTACTGTTTGCATAGTTGTGTGATGTTGTTGGTGTCAATGTGGGTGTTGTGAGCTTGTTTTTTTTTTGACAAGTATTACTGGATGAGACCAGTTACTTGTATTTGGTTCGATGATGCCCTGGGAGTTTCAGGGGCTTAAAATTAACAAATAAATGACATTGCTACTGCACTATAATTGCTATATATACACTTATGATTCTAAGAACTTGACTTAAGAGATTAAGGGACAGGGAGAGAAAAGTAAATGAGAGATTCACTGAGAGATAGGGCCTTCACTGTCGTTTTTTCCTTTAATTTAGACACCTATGGTTGGGGAAGTAGGACGGTGCTTCATCCCCAAACTTTGGTTGGCTTTGTTTCCTTTCATACTACCTTGGCGTTCCTTGCAGATAGCAGGGAACTAATTCGAAGAGTGATATTCCATCACCGATGATATACCTCAATGGAAAATCAAGTTTACTTCCTGCTACTTTTAATTTTGAGATATTTTGTTTATTCTGTAGTTAGATATGTGTGTGTGTGTGTGTGTGTGTGTGTGGTGTGGTTCTCTCTCTCTTCTCTCTACTATATAATATTAATATAAAATATATTTCCTTGGCCTCAGTCTCCAAAAATATTTCCTCTTGTAGGCATAAAAAAAAGTAAAACTATATTAAGAATAAACGAATAAATTCAATTTTTTTCGAATAAATTCAATAAACGAATTGAATTTGAATTATTCAAGTAGATTATAAAAAATTGCTTCATTTATAGTTTAGTTTGTCACAATTAGTATAATTAATGTTGGATATGTTTACTATTTGAAAACAATTAAGGATAATTTCACAAATAAATAATACAGACAAATTTTGTTAATGATTTACATACAGATGGTGATCCAGCCTGCCAGCTCTGTATAAATACACGAATATTGTAACAATACTCTAGAGCTTTTGCCCTGTATGTGGTGGCCCATTAATTACAGGTAATATTAACAAAGTATACTAGTTATCCATATAGTTATAATATATATATATATTTAATATATCATTAATATAATATTTTCAAAATATGTTTACTCAAATAATTAGCCCTCAAAATAATGTTTGCCAAATTTAAATACATTTTAAGTATAATGTCCTTTTTATTCTATTTCTGTTATCTCCTATTCTGCAAGGTAAGTGCTGCTACTATCATCCTAGTAGAAGGATGGGTCATGTCCTCAAATAATTCTATATGGAAATGGTCATTGTGGATGAATGCTTAAAGAAAGCTCAATAAAAAATAAGATATTGCAAAATAATTCAAATAAAGATCTCATTAGGCGAATGAAGCTCTAATGGACTAACCATGTAGAGAAGCAAACTAGTTAATTGATTAATTGATTTTCATTAATTTTTTTACTCTACTAGGAATTTTTATAAATACTGAGTTTCCTTAACTGCCACCAGGTGATTTAACCATTATGAACAGGCGGTTAGGTTCGCACTATATAATATGTGATTTGTATCTATCACTGCCTGTATCTTGTCTTTTAATTCTGGCTGGTTTTGGGTTTTCTACATCGCGGAAATTACCTATATTGGGTAGAGAAGTTCACTTTCACTTTTAAACTCTCTATCTCACATACTAGTGCAGGTATAGACGATTTAATTCTTCCTAAAACTGATATATACGATTCGTTATCATCCTATTATTTCTATGTGAATCGCTTTTCCGGATAAATTGATTTTAGGAGAAGGATATTAGTTGTGGAGGAGGTGCGGTTAGGCTCACCTCCATGGGGCCAATCAGTGCCATTAAACTCCTGAAAAACAGGCACTAATTTACTTTTACTTACCTGTCCCTCATTTGTCATTGTTTTTATGTCGGCAATAAAAAATTGTATTGAAGTGTGAAGCAGTTTTGCACAAATGTTTTCACTTTTTTGATACTTGAATCTTGACACCATGGTATGAACCAAACGAAAAAATCTCATAGATTTGAGAGGTGGATACGGAGAATTCACCGAAAGGTTTTGCATTAGTTTCAAGCAGTAATGGCGTAGTATGTAGGCGAGCATTTTCGTAATAATATCGCTTCTCCATATATTGGATTGCTGGCTATTTTCTTCTATCGAATGATTGAGTATCAAGTGATGCGTCTAAACCCTGAATATTGCAAATCAGACACATTTGCTCGCTCACTTTTGACTTGTTCCACCCAATTATAGAAGTTCGCTCGATCCAGATAATTTACACTGTATCTCTTAAGCATTCAGAGGTAAAATATAGATGCTTCCGCGCCTTCTGATACAAGAGATCATTGATTGCTGTTCTCTCAAAGTGCAGTTTCTAGAGACTTCGAGGATTTGCCATGAATAACAGAAATATACTGACAAGCATTTATTTTAAAATGGAATGACAAGGAGGCCAGCTATGATAATGAAGTATCTTTCTTTACTTTTCATACAGATATCCTTTGGTTCATGTGAAAGTATCATACGATATCATAACTCGTATACTTTGTTTAGAGTTGAGAAAGTAGCAAGTTACTTAACAGTTGCAGTGCTGCCCTTAGATTTTCTCTTCCTAGGAGCCTCGACAGCTCATTGCCCTTCTCAGTGTACTTCCCTAATGGCTCCGGGGCACAATAGATCCTTCAGTCACAGTGCAATATCCCATATAACAATCTATCTAATCTATCTACTTGGTAGTTTCTTACATTTCCATTCGTATATTATGTTACATATAAAGTCTGTTGTGTTAATAGTTTTTGTATATAGTTTTTAACTTGAATTCCTTGATTAATTTTTAAAAAGGCAGTACATTTATCCTATATTGGCAATTTGTTGTCTTTCATTAAAAATAGCGCTGCACATCAGGTTCTGCAGAGGCTCCTAGGAAGAGAAAATCTAAGGTGATGAGCATGTAAGTCCACTAGCTTAATAAGGCAATCTCAAAAACAAAGGATGATTATTATTTTCCGTTTATATGAATAATATTTAGAGAGTTTGACAAGGTTGCATTAGCATGCTAAAGCGAACAGTTTAGTTTCAACAAGCCATTTAAAGCATTCTCCATTTAGCATAAATACAAATTGATTTTCCAAATTATCATTTAAAAGTCAGCGTAATAGTTATATAGTTTTTTCGCTGATGTTCGTAATGGAAGCAGTATCATGACGTGTTAAAAGAATGAAACATTTTACTTTCTCTTACTCCCAGTAAGAAATCGAGCCAGATTTTCGAAATTGAATTTTCGCAGGAAATCCAAGCTGTGAGGTCCCTTGAATCCGAAAAAAATGTTTTTAGGGATTGCTCTGCATGTGTGAGAATATGGCTGGTGCTTTTGTGCGTATTGTAACAAATAAACATATTAACGTTCGTGGCAGAAAACTTAAACTTGGGATTTCGTTTAGGTATCACCACCGCACCAGATACGAAGATTTCGGCCAAATCTATCAACCGTAAGTGTGACTATCAAATGGTTTTTACCACTCTCACAATTTTCTCGAAAACGGCTCCAAGATTTTCTATCCTTATCTACACACTTAAATATCTCTCCTTTTATTTTAAACATTTTCCCGGGGAAATTTGTTAATTGAGGTTCTGTATTGGGAAAACAGTAGCGATATACTTTCCTCCAAAGAACCTAGAAGTACATGGTTTAACCAACCTACATAATATTAACACAAATTTGAAGAAAATCGGTTAACTGAAAGTGCAAATATACTGAATGGGTTTTTGAGATTTTTGGAATTTTCTCGAAAACGGTTACAACGACTTTCTTTTAATTCAGAATGCTTGGTGCATAGATGAAAAGGTACCACTTTTATTTGGAATATTCTTCTGAATAAAAAAAAGATTTTAGAGTACTATTGGGGGTAGATTGGGGCCTCCCGCAAGTGTAAAAGGACTAGCTATTTCTTTACAGACCTCCGCACCTTGGAAATATCCCAACCTAGCATCGCGAACACTTACATTGTCAAATCTCACATACATTCACAATCTGCATTGGATTTGCGGAGATAGTTGATGTGTGGAGTTTCAGCGTATCCACAGCAAATTCCGCTCACCAACCATATGTCACGAAGGGGCTTCAACGTTGTATTGATTTTAGTTCCTTTACCAACAGAATTTTGGAAAACAAATTTTAAACGCTTCGATCATATAAGTTACAACTTCAACATCCGGTTAAACACCAATCTGACTAGAATATCTGTCGGTTAGCGTTCCTTCTTCTTTTCTGGAACTTTGTCGTATACATTCGATGTTTGCTTTCGTTCTAGTTGAATGTAGTCAACTACAGAGCCTTGCTACAAGAAACTTCCCGTCAGCGAGAATCGTTGATTCTGAGGAATTATTTCTTATAGAAAAACTGTACAATTACGCAGGTTGTACATGGTTATTTTCTCAACATTCTTTATGAATCAGAAACAAATTACATAGGAAAACTATCAAAATCTTAAGTAATAACAACTCTAAACCCCTTTGTGTCTTGTTTTATGGGCTCCCTTTATAATTACTCACATTGTACACTCTACAGACGATTATATTCTAAGTACAAACTCTAAGGTATAAGAGATCTTTTAGATAGCACTGGCTTTGTCTTTAAAGTCTCACCGCTGTTTATCCTCTTGAATAGGAAAAAGAGATTTTAGCGAAAGGCCTCAATATTATACATGTTTCTATATATAGCAGGTTTGCCTGATGAATAAGCAGCCGCGGGCAAGAGTGGCTCAACAGAGGGAAGGTGGGCTGCCTAATGAAGCGGCCAGTCCTAAAAAAGCCTCGCAACCTAATGATGATGTGCAAAGAGCGAGTTAGCACCACAACTTTAAACTAAGCGCTTTTTCGGGGGGAGGGATGTTATTTTGTTGGCAAGAATTAAGGTTAGTGTTGGAAGAAGTGAAAAATAGAGAAGAGATTCTCTTAATGGGTGGTCTAAATTGGAAGTTGGGTCGCGAGAGAGGTAGTAGAGTGATTGGTTTGCTTGGCGAAGATGTGAAAAATGAAAATGGGGCAAGACTGATGGAAGTTGTGTGAAGTATTAGAATAAAGATTTTGAATACTTTCTACCAACACAAAGACATCCACAAATCTACCTGGATCCAACCTACCAAGAAACTGAGGTCTATTATCGATTATAGTATTGCCAAACAAAGTACCTTTTTGATATTTAAAGATAGAGTTTTTAGAGGAGTAGAGTGCGGTTATTTCTTGAAACCCTAGAGATATTGCGTGGAACACAATGAAGCAAGATCCTAAAGATAAGCCTCGACCAAAAGAGGAACATAGAAGCTATAATGTCAACTTCCTAAATGAGGTCAGGTAAGATATCTCTTTCAAAAAACACTGGAACAGAAACTGGAAATGTTGGAGGCAGGAAACACCCTGAAGGATGGGCAAAAGAGAAATAAAAACTTCTGACATGTTGTCTACACAGTGGCGCCGAAGAGGCATTAGGAGTAGAAGGAAAAAGTGCGAAGAAGGAGTGATGGCACAGAGCGCTAGAGGACTGGATACAATGGAAAAAGAAAGTTTATACAAGATGGATATGCTCCAAAAAAGAAGACTGGACAGATAACAGGAAGAGGAATGTGATAATCAAAAAAGAGGTCAAAAGATCAAAAACGCCCGATGGGAACGAATATGTATTAGAGTGGATAACTGTTTGGGATATAATAGATCCAAAGAAGCTTGAGTACGATAAAGAACCTTAGAAGGCCTAAAACAAACAATATTCTCTAAGTAATTAAGGAAGAAAAATGGAAAGAGCACTGATGTAAACTATTTAGGGATGATAGACTGGATTTCTTAGAGGAAATGGGAGATAGACTGGAGGACCGACTGGGTGAGTGCGATTTATGTATAGCAGAAGAGTAACTCATATGTTAAGAGTTGTGTAGAAGAGTAAGTAAGGCAATAAGAGAATCTAAAATCGGAAAAGCGCCGGCCCGGCAAGAATCCTAGTGGAGTTTCTGAAGGTAGGGGGACCGATGCTGATTAAGATATTGACAAATTTGATAAATCTAATATTGCAAGAATGCAAGTTACTGGAGGAGCTTGGATTGGTTTATATTCTCTATTTATAAAAAAGATAAAAAGGATGACTCAAATAATTATAGGGATATTGGTGTCCAAAGTTCCGTAACAAAAGTGATAGGACGGATCATGAGAGATAGGTTGAATCCGGGTTGTAACTTCGATGGAACAAAGTGGTTTTACTGCAGTAATATTTTTTATAGATAATATCTTCGTCATGAGACAGCTAACTGAAAAATTTAAGGCGAGCAATGTAGAGCTTCATTTAGCGTTTATGGACCTTAAGAAGGCCTATGACAGCACTCCCAGGCAAAGAATGTGGAAAGTCCTAATAGATATGGGTTTCGATTAATCTTTGGCCAGGACCATTCAAGTTAGGTACCAACAGGACACCTTTAAAATTAAAATAGGATAACTCCTACGGCTGTCCGTAGTGTTTAATGTTTCAAAAGATTTGAAACAGAGATATTGTATGTATCCAAAATTGTTTAAGATCTACCTTAGCAAAGTGATGGAAAGTTGGTATAGGAAATGCGAAAGGATGGGAATTCCGGTAGGCGATGGACATCTGGGACGCTATTCTTTGCGGATGACCAGGTAGTGATTGCACAAGACAAAAATGACCTCGAATACATGATCGAAAATGAAAGGTAATTAAAGTTATAAACTTTGAGCAAACGGAATGCTTGTCAGTTGAAGATAATGAGGAAGGATATTTGGAATTAAATGGGAAGAGAATAAGACAAGTGAACTCTTTCAATTCTTTAGTCTATTAAATAGAAAACGAGGGTCAGAAAAAGGAGTGCAAACGAGAATAGAATAAGCAAGGAAGGCTGATAGAATGCTAGATCCAATTCTCGCCTCATAAACTGAGGTAAGCGCCACTCATAGCATTGCTGCACGCAAAGCGTAGATGGGTTTTCAACGACTTCAAGGCGCTAGAAACGCGCTTGCTATAATTACAAGTCGTAAACAAGCACGAAATCTCCTCTGGGCAGATCATGGGGAAGAAGTTGCCTGCTCAGTATATTCCACTGTTTACCAAGCGCATGCTGGTGGTGCAATAAATTCATGGCTACTTTACTTTTGAAGAAATCTCTTTTCTCAGCACAGATGGTTTGGTGCATCCAATTTAGACATCGCTCTACTTCCTCATTTCCAGCTAAACCGTAAGGACTTATTTGGACTTAATTCACTGCAACATATAATCCACCCATCTGAAATCAGTTTATTCAATATGTTGTAACATTCTAGTACCCCTTACTGGATGTAAATCCGTATCTTGAAGAGCGACTTTAGTGAATTTTTTTCGAATTCATTGCCTTTTCCAACAAGGCTCTTTTGCCTTGACAGCTGGTATTTAGTTCTCATCTGTATAATGTTTTGCGAAAAGATGATATTAGGGGTCTAGAGATATTGTGATATTGTTCTTCCAATCGTTGCCATTAAAATAATAGCAATCAAGTGCTATTTCATTGTACATGGGCCAATTGTATACAGAATGGTAGGAATTAGATAAAATTTGATTCTGAAGTAGGTTTGTCATTTAGAAGAATAAGAGCTCTTGCAAGGCTTATTCAGAGCCTTTACAGCAGCTTGACTCTCAGAAAATAATCTCACCTCTTTAACTTCTCTCTGCCAATCTCCCAGTATGCAGCAGCTTCAAGGATACCACTGGTCTCGGCCTAGAAAACAGTGGCCATATTCTCTACAGCCACAGGACCTCCCTCCCTTAGCCCCTGCAGCCACGCTCCTGCTCCAGATAAACCAGTTTCCTTCTGTCTGGATCTATCAGAGTAATCCAGATAATGCCATTATTACTTTTCTCCATTAGCTCTTTGAGGATGTTTTCTCCCATACTGCTAATAGTAATAATTATATTTTTTAATTAATTAATTTTTAATAATTATTCTATAACGTCTCTCGGAGCACCATTATTATTGTCACATCAATTTTAGAGTGAAGAAGTAGTTCGCTTACCTTATCTTGCGCTCAGTTTTAGTATGATACCCTGAAAGTTCTTATCTACTCTCCCGTGCAGTTTATTCTAGATGACCTTTGATTTCCTCCTCTACAACGAGGTTGTACACGTTCCAATACTAATAGTATTTCCATTTCCAATGCCGACGGTTGTTCTCATTGCTCCATTAATGATCAAGCTAGCCATGCGTTGCACTCCCTGCTTACCTTTAAATTTCTTCCTATCTGCAATCTTGGCCACCACACAATTGCGGTGATCCTAGTATTGACTAATTTCTCAAGCCCAGAGGCTTACACTCATGCCCTTCTCCTGCACTGCCAGAAAATTATCTGTGCTTTCTGCAGACACTCTCAATATGGGGACGCCATCCAACTGGATGGGGATCCAAAATAATTAAGCTCACTATAGGCCCTCAGAGGACTTGCCTCTGAGCCCTTTTAATATCCTCCTGTTGTTAATAAAAGTAAAAATTCTTGTCCGGATTTAAGGACAAGCCATGCTTGCCGCATCAGATCTCCACGTATCTTTAACGACTGCATTAGATCACTTATCTCTCTCAGCACTACTCCGTCATCTACATCTACAAGTAGAATACATCTACATCTACAAGTAGAATATCCCACAGGAGCATCCTCCCGAACATCCCAAGAACATCTCCCACAGGAGCTCAACTAAAATGAGACACAAGAGGTGTGGGGGAAATATTCCGTTTTTGAGGAAATCCTTTACCTACCCCTCCTTCTTCTCCGCCTCCGCCAGCCGTACATAAACAAGACGCTTAAGAAAGAAGTTGTTTACAATTCTTTCACTTATTGTTTATTAAATAATCTACATAACTAAATATAATAGTCGCCCCCAAAATCTGTCACTCGTGTGCGATGTGCTCCAAGCACTCGTAAATAAACGGTATTGCATAGCCACAATTTAAAACAAATATCTGCTTTCAAGCAAAATATTAGTTCGCTGGAACCAAAGAAAAAACTTTTCATCTTTAAAAGTTTATTCAATTATTTTAAAGATTACAAATTGTTTCATTTGCCCCAGCCACTAATATTTTGCTTGTCGATTAACAATGGCCAATCATAACTATAGTTTATCGTAAATATCTGCTACATAGTAAAGATTCCAGTTTGTAAAAATGTATTTTCATTTTAAGGAATCCCAAAACATGCATTTTCCATGAATACTGAGTTTCGAAATCTGTTATCAGCACTGAAGGAAATTAATAATTTTTTAAATCTGGGAAGCTTTGCCAGTTTTTGTTTTATAAATCTTTCATTTTATCTTGTCTTCAATTTCTCTTGATTCAGCATACTTAATGTCATTCAATCGGCTTTATTTTCTGATTGAATTAGTAACTATTCGCAGCAATGTTTATTAAAATAACGATGTTGACTTAGGAATGAACGGGATAATACTGTTGGTAGTTGGCCTGGCGGCCAGTGGTTTGGCGGCCAGTGGTTTCGCGGCCAATGATTTGGCGGCCGCTAGTGCGGCTCTCACCAGGGAGGAACTAGAAAGCTTGCCCATTGAGCAATATACGGCCATAGGTAAGTCGCTCTTAAATCCATAGCCAATGAGAAATTTCTTTCTCTACAGTTTTGGTTCATTTTTGTAGAATTAATTAGTAAATTATATTTGCCTGTTTTAACAGCTCTAGCGGAACTGAAAGCTATGAATAGATCCAGATTTTTAACTGAAGTGCAAGCACCAAAATGTAAAATTTATAGAGAAGAAAGGGCTATTGAGTGTTACTTGAAATTTAAATGGATGAAAGTTCAACGTAGAGGTTCGTTTATTTTTATTTATTTTGTATATAATATACCACCATATTATTTATTTTTCAATTAGCACAATCGAATTAAAATTTCAATTTGTTATTGGTTTGTATTTGCAGTCAGTGTAGAAATTAACTTCGAGCTTCAAAGGTTACAATTGAGTTTTGCACTATTGTTTGATCATGAACCACTATTTGAACATAAAATAGACCGTAAGTAAAAAATAATTATTTTGATTCAAAATGAACTTAAATTTGTATCCAACATTTAGGAGGTTGATATTATAGCTTTTATGTTCCTCTTTTGGTCAGGCTTATTTTTAGGATCTTGCTTCATTGTGTTCCATGGGAATACTACTGGGGTTTCAAGAAGGTAACCCGCACTCTACTCTAAAAACTCTATCTTTAAATATCAAAAAGTTACTTCGTTTGGCAATACTGTAATCGATAGTAGACCACAGATTCTTTGAAGGTTGGGTCCAGGTAGATTTGTGGATGTCTTTGTGTTGGTAGAGGGTATACAAAATCTTTAATTCAAATACTTCACCCAATTCCACCAGTCAATCCCCATTTTCATTTTTCACATCTTCGCCAAGCAAACCTGTCACTCTACTACCTCTCGCAACCCAGCTTCGAATTTTGGCCACCAAGTAAGAGAATCTCTTCCTTATTTTTCACTTCTTGCCCACAAAATAACGCTTGGTTTAAAGTGGTTGTGCTAACTCGCCACTGTTGCACACTGTTGGTCTAGGATTCATCATCGACCTTAAAATATAATTACTCGTTGAAAGAAATACACCGTGAAGATAATGAAGTCCAGTACATGTTGCTACTTTGTAAGTCCTTATAAAAACAAGAAGAAGAAGAAAATCTTTTCTTGGGTCGGCATCCTATTTCTGCCTCACAAAAAAAAATATATACATAAATAAAATAACAATGTTAACAGGTGTAGAATTAGTTATGGATTGTTGTCTGATGCCAAAGAAAAGCTTGAGCTAATCTAGGTTTCAGTCGTCGTCGAGCTGTCCCTGTCCCAGATTGCAATCTGTTCCAATTAAAAAAAAAAACATTTTCATGTCAAACAGTGACACAACAGATTGCTCTTAGTGCGATTACTGCAGTTGCAATTGATATTTCTTTAAATTGGACATTGTGGCCATGGCATGACATCTGCAATTGAATTTTGGCAAACGAGGAAAATTAATTTTTCAGCAAATCTAGTTTTTTTTTGGTGTCAATTAGTCTGTTCTGTTTGAGTTAGCTAATCTTCATTAAATGAAGTAATTTTTTTTCATTATTATGAATCTGATATTTTAGCGGTTCTGCAAGAGATGCAATTTTCTAACGTACTGTATTTTAATCAGCACCATGAGGTAACAAGCATTGTAACGAGCAAAAGCAGCAAATTAGTACTGCAACACAGCTTATCTTAGATTCAAACCATGCTTTCTGATATTCGCATACGCAATACTAGCATACTCTTTTTACTTCCAGTAACTAATATAGTAAGAGGAAGTAGTGCGATCATGCCAGATTTTCGAAATTGAATTTTCACCGGAAATACTCATTTTGAGGTCCCCTGAGTTTTTAGAAAATGGTCCTACCATTTACCCCAAACACGTCTTATTTTTTTTGTACACTTTTATCACTTTCATTTGTTACATGCACAGCATGTAGTTGTAAAATTCTAAATAAAAGAAAAAAGTGGTCTTTGGGGGGGGGGGATGTGTGTGCTAAGAATATCTCAAAAACGACAAGTTGCAGGAAGATTAAACTTAGTATTCCGTTTAGGTTAATTTGGTATCAGAAACGAAGATTCTGGCAAAATCCATCAACCGAAAGTGCCACATTACCGATGGTTTTTTTATTTTTCTGTAATTTTCTCAAAAATGCTCCAACTAGGTAGGTGAACTACACCTACAAAGAGTTATAACATTTATTTCAAACATTTCTTCGGGAAAATTCATTTAAGGGGACTGTTGGTGAATGGTGATACGGTTTCCTCTAAAGTGCTATTTCAGATCTATCATCACAAATCTATCAGCTAAATAATATTAATCAGAATTAAATATGTTGTCGAAATCGAATGACCGGAAGTACGCTTTAATGAAAGTAGTTTTTAGTTTTCTGCTATTTTCAATAAAACGGCTCCAACGATTAAATTTGAAATATTTCTACGGGGAAATTCGTTTATAGACTCTTACGGGGGAAATATTCATAACAAAAATCTATCGTATAATTTGATATTCATAAAATACCTACGAAGGGAAAATTAGTAAAAAAAATTTCAACTAATTTTTTCAAAGAAGTAATTAGCTATAAATAATTAACCAATTACAGCGTAAAAAGAAGATGTGAAATGTGAGTGCATGTTAGGCCAATCAGAAATTTAGAATTATCATGTTAACCATGCCTACATTTCACACCTTTACTTCTGCACTGTGATTGGCTTATTTTTTATAGCTAATTATTTCTGTAAAAAATTTATTTTGGAATTTTTTTTACTAATTTTCCTTCCGTAGATATTTTATAAATTATCAAATTGGGCAATACAATTTATTTACAAGAAGATGCAAAAAATCAAGTCATTTCTAAGGTATTATTTACGTTTTATATAGTTGAAGTGAATTGTAAATAAAAAACTCAGAATTTTCATTGCTTTATTGAAAAAGAAAGCATAAGAGAATTAGCGGAAATGCAATATAACTGCGCCATTTTGTATTTGGCCATTTATACTAGTGGGACAAAATAAAATTGATGTTTAACACCGACAAAAATTTGCAAAGAACCTCATAATTTTCTTTTAAAAAAGCCATTTAGTAAAAAATATTTATTTTTCCCTCCTATTAACAGGAAGTATTATCAATCGTGTCAAATTTTCGCATTGAGTTTTCATCGGGAATACCGTTTTGAGGTCCCCTGAGTCCAAAAAGTGGTTTTTAGAAAATGGCTTCTGTGTGTGTAGTGTGTGTGTGAGAGAGAAAAAGTGTTTGTGTATGAATGTGAACAGCATAGCTCTAAAACGAAAAATCACAGAAAGTTCAAACTTGATATACCGTTTAGGTTACTGCATGAAATCTGTGTTATCTGTCACTTTTCTGAATGGTTTTCTCGCTATTTTGCGATTTTTTCGAAAATGGCTCCAACGATTTTCTTTAAATTTGGTATATCAACTACACTTTCTAAGGGATATAATTTTTTATTTTAAATATTTCTCTAGGAAAATCATTTAAAGCTGCTTTTCAGGAAGGATGGGGTTATGTTTTTTCACCAAGTGCTATTTCCGTTTATCAGACAATTCTATCATTTAATTAATTTTAATTAAAATTAAATATGTTACCAAAATTCCGAGTTTGAAGAGAATGGTTGACCAGAAGTGGTTTTTCACTAAACAGTTTTTTCAGTTTTCTTCGTTTATCTCCATAAAAACACGACAGATTTCTTGAAATTTGGTATACTAATCATGCATATGAGAATCTAAAAGTTTTATTTGAAACTTTTCCTAAGAAAGTTCATTTAAAGAAGTTTAAGAGGAGTGGGGGAAGTTATGCTTTCCTCAGACAAGCGGGGAAAAGAGGAAGTTATGCTTTCCTCAGACAAGTCACGTTCTTAAGGTTAGTTCTGCCAATGATGTAAAAGTGAAACAAGTCAACATTTAATAAATATAAGTTTCAAGACAATTTGTCAATTACAGTTCTGTAAACTGTAGTAGCACAAAGTCGTGTGAGTGTTTCATAGCAGATTTTTGTTTTGCATGTTTACGTGTTGATTGATGATGTGTTTGTTTCAGTGTATTGTTTGGTTGTTGTGATTTTGGTTATTGTATTTTTGAAGGATGGTGTACCTCAAGTGTCTGTCAGTCGTCGCCAGTTTCTGCTTAAGTGTGCTAACATTAATGATATGGAGATGTCATTAAATTTATATAGGTTTACATTTAGGTCTAGTTAGGGTTGGCCTAGTATAAAGGCCTAGGTATAAGGTTGGCCTAGTTAGGGTCAGTTTTGGATATTTGTAAGCTTCCCACGATTTTTCTGACAGTTTGGCCAACGTAGATATCGCACAGTGCGTTTCCACCATGTTGGTGATGTTGTTTTCTTGCTACTACGTGAATCTTATGTTTTATATAATTTCACTAAGCTTGTGGTAAACTCTATTTGTGGTTTTAAGTTTGAAGAAAATCATTAGAACAGTTTTCGAGAAAATTCCTCAGATACTTGTTCGATAAAGTCGCAATTCCGGTTAACAAATTTTCTTGAAATTTTAGCAAAGCTCTAACGTTAGCTAGGCAGAAGAACCATACATTATACTGAACTGCATTCAAAGGAAAGCTCACCCAGCGCCCTCTAAAAATCAATTTTAATGGCAAAATTAAAAAAAACAAACAAAAACCGACAACTGTTTATGTATATAGTTAGTGTACTAAGTTTAAAGAAAATCGTTGGAGTCATTTTTTTAAAAGAAACTTCTCAAGTCTGTATCAATTCCATTTTTTATTTTCGTTGCCATTTTATTCTGTTTGACAACGGAGGTTCAAGATTATGTTTATGGTTGCATTTTGAGCAGCTCGCCTCCTAACGAACTTAACAAACAAATTAACTGTGTATGTTTCAAAGATTTTTTTTTTTTACTGAAAGTGATAAATTTTTATTGCTACTACGTGAATCTTATGTTTTGTATAATTTCATGTTTTTATACAAATTTTTATTTTGTTACTTCCGTTTGTTTCTATCTATTTTATAGCTTGGCTCTTTTTAAGATTTCATAGAAAAGGTAAAATTTATGGTAGCTTGCTTGCAAGGATTGCATTCAATGAAAGCAATGTATTCAAACAATTTATATATCAATATCAAATGAACAATTTTATAAAAATTAGAAAACTGTCTGTGAAAGAGGAGTATTAGCCAATTATAATTATATTTATTTTCATTTGTGCTGATGTTGACAATCATATTTGCCTATTATTTGTTTTCTAGTTTCGCAAATATGTACACCATTGCCTGGCTTATTGAAAATGATAAAGATATGTCTGCACACATACTATTTGGATGTGGATATAAAACAGGCATTAAGTTTTGATGCCTGTTTCCTTATAAAAATTAGCGATTTCTTCCATTTACGGTTGAACTGCGTACGGCTAGATAAAAACGGGCGATTCTCACATCACCACGAGCATGCACCAGAATCAGAGGGCATTATCACTATCAGTATAGAGGATGGAAATCTCAAATTTAAATTCAATAATCCAATACCCAAAGAAATTATAGAAAAAATTGAAAATGGTTGGAAACAATTTGAAAAAGATACGAAAACAGCTTTCCATAAAGCTGGAAAAGATTTGTATAAATTTGGTAAGGATATTGAAAAAGGATGGAATAAAGCTGGTATAGAAATTCAGAAATTTGGTAAAGAAATAGAGAAAGGATTCGAGGATGTCGGATCAGAATTGGAAAAATACGGTAAAGAAGTGGAGCGAGGATTCAAAGATGTCGGTGAAGAATTGGAAAAAGTCGGTAAAAAAATAGAAGAAGGGTTCCGTGATTTTGGTCAAAAATTGAAGGACTTCTTCGGCTAAGTGCCATATTAGAAAAATCAAACTGGTAATAGATTCCGCCATATATTTATTACTTTAACAAAAATGGATTATAAAGGCTTATTTCACTTTCCTTTTTCTCCTTTCTATACATTTCAATTTTATATTTTAATAAATTTATTAGTTTTTCTGTATAATGGGTTTCCACATGTGAATCTTTGTGTATTTAAATTTTGTTAGAAAGTAAATATGTCAGTAGCGTTTTTTTTACTATCTGGCTGTCGAGTTCACTAAATACAAAGCCAATAGACGTTTACCACAAATAAAATAAAACGGATAACATAAAATTATAATATTAAACTTTAAGACTATAGATCCATTTTAAGTCAATTTACTTGAATGTCTGTTATTAATTCTTTGGTTATGTACTAGTAATTATTTGTTGTAATTCTATTATTTATCAGTTTTGTCAATGGTTGTAAACATCTGCTCACTTTGAAGGTGGTTAAGTAAGAACCCGGTTTCAAAATGATAATATTACCAATAAAATCTACGGCTTGATATACCCAGCATTCCTTTACTTTTCTGATCATCTGCAGACCATGGCATCGGGCGCCCTCTCCAAATCTAAATCTGATATTATTATGCAATCTTGTGTAAATAACAATAAAAATAAAATATAAATGTTTGGGTACTTTATTTGAAAACTATTTTACAAACCACATACTTTCTCGGAATTTATGAGGGAAGTTTGCTGATGTTTGTTTGGCTATTTCTATAGTAGAAGATAATAATATCACTGTTTTTGGAAATTAAAGGTACTTCTAAGAATTTCTGGTTAGAGTACAGCTCTTAACTTTAGGCTTCACCCAGATCTTGAAACTTAACGAGTAAAATTGCAACTAAATAATTAACTTGAAAACATAAAATTTAAACAAATATTAAGATACTTTTTTCCGTATATTTTATATATATTTATTCTACACCGACTATGAAGGGAGGTAGCCTTTATTATATAGTTTGTAATTCCATCTAAAATTAAGAGCACTATTATAAATTACACTTCTTCTTTTTTCAACATATTTCTAAAATAAATATAAAACTTTTTGGAACATAGTTGGAATAATTAAAATTATATATTTGTATCAGTTAACAATTTCAATTTCAATTATTAATTATGTATTATTGCTTTATTTAAGTTGGAGATGAATAAAAATTATACTTTTCTTCTTTCAATTCTCCTTTTTACTTATAAATAGTTTTAGTGCATTTCTATTAATGTTATAAAAGGGCTTACACTTAATACTAGCTGTTTCAAGTACGTACCATAAAGCTCTTATCAAAACATATTTCATATTAGTATTTCAAAAACAATTATCATTTACACATTAACATACCTTCAATTGCCTTACAAAAACCTAATCTTCTTTAACCTTCATTCAGTCTCTACTTGTATATTATGTCGATATATGTATAGTCGTATATATATTGATACTATACTACACCAGCTACTAAAAGATTGTTAGTAGAACTAAAATATTGGATAAAACAATAAAAAGCGTATTGGAAGCAGATATGCAAGAGTGGAATATTATAAACAGGACAAATACAACAAATAATAATGAATGTGAAACATCACGTCTTTCTCTTACTGCAGTTAATCAATTCTAAAATTGATTAAGAAGAATTCGAATTTGGGGTAGGAACAGAATATCACTTGGAGTTTACTGCGGTTTTTCGTTTATGAGATATTTTAGATCACACACACATAGACCATTCGCAAAAAAAAATTGTGATGTATGTGTGTGTGTGTGTGCAAAAACATTTCCGGTGAAGAGGTTTTGCCCAAAAACCTCCTGTCAAGACTCAAAGAGTTCAAATCTAACATCAGTTTCTCTAAGAAAATTTATTTAGGAAAAATGTTGCAGATAATAGTGATAGATTCATGTGCAGCCACCATTTTAAATTCAGAGAAAATTGTTGGAGCTGGTTGCTAGGAAAATTACAAAAGCTAAAAAGTTATTCAGTTGTATTTGGAACTCCGTACTTTGCGGTTGTCTTTAACCTCTACTGAGATCAAAGTTACTTACTTGTGTTACTTCACTTCTGTATGTACCTATCTCTTTTATAGCTAAATTTTTTAATTTCATTTCTCGTTTTAATTTTTCCTTTAATTTGTTAAATAATTTTGTATATATATATTTACTGTAATCGTGTCAAATTTTCGATATCGAGTTTACACCGGAAATATCCGTTTTGAGGTCCCCTGAGTCCAAAAAAGTGGTTTTTAGCAAATGGTCTATGGCTGTGAACAGCATAGCTCAAAAACGAAAAACTGTAGAAAGTTGAAACTTGATATAACGTTCAGGTATCACCATGGAATCTGACAGTACGTTATCTGTCAAAATTCCTCAACCGGAAGTACCACTTTACTAGCTGTTTTTTTACTTTTTTGCAATTTTCTCAAAAATGACTCCGACAATTTTCTTCAAACATGTTATATCAACTACGCATACAAAGAGCTACAACTTTTATTTGAAACATTTCTCCGGGAAAATTCATTTAAGGACACTTTTGGGGGAGGGATGGGGTTAGGTTTTCTTATTAAGTGCTATTTAAGTGTATTATACTATTCTGTCATCTAAATAATGCTAATTAGAATTAAATGTATTGTTGAAATTCCGAGTTTAAAAAAATCGGATGACCGGAAGTGCGTTTACATTACCACTTCATTAAATGATTTTTTCACTTTTTTGCGATTCAATTTTTTTCACTGTTATTTAAAAACATTTCTCTGGAAAAATTCATTTAAGGGCACTTTTAGTGGAGGGGGGTTATGATTTTCTCTAAAGTTTAAAATTGATGAACCGGAAGTGTGCTTTTACTGGACAATTTTTCAGTTTTCTACCAACTCCGACGAATTTCATTAAATGTGGTATTATAGTAACTATAAAATTTGTTAATTTCAATTTTGATAACTGGATTAGGAGAAAGTTGTGTGAGCGTTTCATGCCAGACTTTTTTTAATTAGAGTGTAGATACAAAGGTTTTGGAAAACTCCCGGATATTAACATAAGTTCAAATAAAAATGTAAATGATTCACAATCTATCAAATAATATATATAGTTGTTGTATTATTTGAATATATCGATTCAAATAATATATTCAAATAATACAACAACAGCAAATAATATAAAAGAAAAAGAAAAATAATATTTCGTTCCGGAGATTGGAGCCAATTCCAGGTATTTATTGAAAGCAGAATTCCTAGTGAGGATATTGAGAAGATTCATACCATGAAAATGGGAGAATTAATATTCAGTTATCACAAAAATATAAATAATGATATAGTAGAAATTAATAACAGTGGCAGAAATAGGGTAGTCAGTAGTGTCAATAAACAGATTTGACTCTCAGAAAATTAAAGAATTAAATTTTGAAGTATATATTCCACAGTTCCTGGTCAGAAGGCAGAGTGTGATCAGGGATCACATTCAGAAGAGACAATTAAATATTATTTAATTCATCGTATGGAAACTAATATCACAATCATGAGAGTTAAGAGGTAAAAATGAAAAGGGTGAAATTACGTTTACACCATTGGGATGTAATTAAAGGATTTAATGCTTTTAAAAAAGTGCTACAATGCTATAAATGTAAAAGATATGGGCAAGTGAGTGCACAATGTCAAGGGAAATTAAGATGTGATCTCTGTTCTGAGAAGCATGAGCAACAAGATTGTTCAAGCTCAGAAAATAAAAGGTGTGTTCATTGTAGCAACAACCACAAACTGTTTCTAGAATTTAAAAAACAATTAAGGAAATTATGTCTCATGAAAACGTCTCTTATACGGAGGCTAAAGATAGAATAGATTCCAAAACATTTTCCGATATTTAAAAAACACAAATTATAAATTCCAGAGAAGAATTTGCTTCTTTAGACAAACCTGAGAGCAATAAACCGATTAACCGATAAACCGATTTCTGTTACGTAGACACCCCTTAAACGAATGCGACAGCACTCTCCTCCTTCTCCTCCTAAACCCCATGTTTGTAATGAATAAACCCCCAATTAGAAATGAATTAATAAGTGTAGATGCTCCTAAAAATATAACTGGGGATAATTAAATTCAACCCATATCGGCCATAATATTTAAAATTAAATAAAAACGAAAATAGTTCTGAGGCAATTTCTATTGATAAATTGTTAAATAATTTTTTATGGCAGGGGTATCTGGTGCGATGCCAAAAGACTCTAACACACGCTTGTGGGTTATTAGTTGTCTTAAATGGAGAGACAGATTGTAAGGTAATTGTGTAGTTCTAGGTGAAGTGTGTTGGGTACATTGCTAAATGATTGTTGAGTAGAAGCACTTAAATATTCTACGTTTTCGTCTAGTTGTTGTGGGGTCTCTAAAGGCACATCAAATTCAGATTCTGATCAAGAGTCCACAATTCCATTTATAAGTATCGGTCGTTGAGGTGTTTGTTTTGGGTGAATGTCTAGTATTAGTATGACGTCTTTCTGTCAGAGGACAGATCGTTTGCGGTATATACATCAGTATGTAAGGTCGTAATATTGAAACAGATGAAGAAATCAAGTAGGTCAGGTCTTTTGTGAGGAGACGTTGGCCAGTAAGTAGGTTGTGATGGTGATAAGCAGAAATAACTACTTTGATTAAGAATATTATGAAGGATTCGCCACCCGATGCTCCAGGTAGGGTGCTTTGCGTTATAATCGCATCGCATATAAAGCGAGGACCGAGAGAAGAAAAGTAGGTTAAGAAATCATTTTGCTGGTTTGTATGATTGTATGATGAGGAGCGACAGTACACAGATGCAAAACTATAGGAAATGGCTCTGAGAGCAGAGAGACGACTGTAGACTGCAGAAAGGGTTTAGTATTATTGTAAGGTATTAGAAAATGTGACAAGGAATTGGGAACAAGTACAGCCGTTCCATGGCCTGTTCCGTCGGGATGATTAGACTTGTATGCTGTGTAGCCAGGGATGACTTGACCTGACCGTGAAGTGTGTTTCAGTTATTAGGGCAAGGTCTATACGTTTACCATATAGTAATATTTCTAGTTCTTACCTGCGATTTGTTATCCCTGAGAATTCCATAGAAGAATGGTGAGAGAATGTTGAGTAAGAGTCCTTATGATGCTTGATTGGGAAGGAATCTGGAAACCATGGTTGTCAGGAGGGATATCAGAGGTATGATGAGGGATTTAAAATCAGATAAGAAGGTGGCAAGAAATATGTTGATGTCTCCTGTGGCTAAGGAAATAGAAACATGAGGAGGAATAGGAGGCGGCTGAGGTCCCTTGATCACACTTGCATATGACAGGTTAGGATTTATAAAAGAAGAGTGCAGAGGAGGAAAGTGTCCTGGCTGCTGAGGTGATGGCGGCAACTGATTGGCAGGCTGTTGTGTTCTCCAATGGGCTCATATACAGGAGGGTGTCTTCGAGTTCGTTGCATCTCTCTGTAAATCATACAACCTTTTAGCTTGCTGTATTGTCACTATTGCATAGTGCACACAAGTGTTAGGCAATTTACCGCAATCTTGAGTGAAGTGTTCCCCTGCACATTTTACCCTGGTCTGTGCTGACAGTAGCTTTTCGTGTGACTATACTCTGACAACGCTTGCATTGTACTATTACACGTTGCTTATATGGTTCCTCAACGTTAATTTTTGAGTTGAAAAGGCTTCGATATCGAAAATATCTTTGTTACTTGCTCGAGATTCGAGATTAATAAAAAAGAGTGCAGGGTTTGTTTGGTGACTGGATGTATCACCGGAGTAATGGTTTGCACCGTATGATCGAGCCCTGGGAGTTCTCCTTTGATGAGCTCGACAGGCACACTTTAATGAAAGTGTCGAATGACTACCCTTTAAGCTTTGTCTTCTTCTAGTTTGAAGGTATGATAATCAGTGTTATTCTCCTAGAGGTATCTGATGATGCGTATGTAACTGTCACTCGTTTTGGCATTAATTAGTAAGTCACTAATCCGTGCTTTGCAAGAAAAAGTATCATTCTCTACTAACTGTGATAATGCAGTACATAGAGCTGCATATTGGTTGCCATTCCTAACATATATAGGGGGAGGTTTGTGGACACGCACTGGCTGGCGGACCTTGTAGCCTCCATATTTTCCAGAGGAGTGAACGGATTATTTGATAGGACTCCCGACGGTCTGTCATGGTCGCTACTGGTTTCTTTGTGATTGCCATTAGTGGCTGACGAAAAACAGTTGTACTGAGAGATGTTTGTTCCTTGAGAGATTGTAAGCTTCTGTTCCCTTGCTGCTTGACAGAGAACTAAGGATGATGTCTTTGACTTTTTTATTTTGTTTAGGCGAGTTGCCAGAAGAGCAGGAGCTCTTTTTTAGGGTTACCGACGAAGTAGACTTATTGTCTGTGGAAATGTCGCTAATTTCACTCATCAAGAGGAAAATAAATAAATCATAGTTGAAGTCACTTAATTAGTATAGGTCATATGCACTGCAAACTAAAATGTTTTTAAAAAAAGACGTGGAAGGACTAACTTGCAGATCACTGTTTTAAGTCAAGAGAGAAACACTCAAAATTATCCCTTTGCATAAAATTAGGCAAAAACGGCTACGTATTTTTGAGAAAATTTAAATTTAAATCTGCATTAAAAAACTTTGCGTCTTGTTTATAACAAAGCAATCGTATTTGGTATGTAAATAGATAAATCTTTAAGACTAGTCACTTCCCCCCGCTCCGATCCTGCCTTCATTAACCGTTTAACTGTTTTATTTCACAGACGTTACATAAGCCTTATATTATTATGTTGTTAGGAAGTTATGAAGTGTTGTATAAAAGTCAGGCTACTCAGGCCTTTGAGAATCAAGAAACAATATCTGAAAAATTAAAAACCACACTGGAAGAAGTGTAACAAGCCTTTAAGAGGGGAAGAGCCAGTCCGGACGAGGTTTTATCAGCTTGCTATTATGGAGGACGACTGACTTGCAACACTAACATTGTAATGAAATATAACACGAGCAGCACATAATCAATGCCGGTAAGCGAGGACGAGCTCTCGTGTTCCACTAGAGTAATGGTTTTGTCGCGAATCCCTTTGATTGTTACGTTACAGGTCTATGCCGGTCATGGACATTTCGATTGTAAGAGCCTCATCACATTGATCCAGTAGTATTCAACCTCTGCTGTGATTTGCAAAAGAACTGCCAACCTCTCCGTTACTAATATCTTTAACTGAGTAACATTATATTTTTATTTGTTAAGGCGACGATCGATTGTAGTGTAATGCTCGGAATGCTTGTATCGAGCATTACAAGAGCACTTTCATAGAGTATGACAGCGCGACCAAACTACCAAATTTCTGATCTTGTTTCACTATTCGGGAGCAGTTAAATTAAACAGATTTTCAAGATCCATGGCAGACATTCTAACATAAGATTTGTATTACCCATTGATTTCCTGATGTTTTAAGATATTCATCAATGTCACTCCACTTCTTTCTCTAAACAAATTTGTTTGCCACCACCGCTTTGTATAATTTAGCGTTATATAATTGTATCCCATAGCAGTGAACGTAGTACACGCAACTTCTAAGTCTAGGATCTCTGCATCGACTGACAGAAAAGTGGAGCACTGTTGAACCAAGCATTCAAAGCGAGCACTCCGAGCATTGCATTATAATGTTTCGTTACAAGTCAGTCGCCGCCTTAACAAATATATATATATATATAATACCCTCATGTTACTCAGTTAAAGATCTTTAGGAAAATAAACTTAGATGGTGGATCTGTTTGTTCTGTCATAAGACTCCAGTGTTCTAACATAATCAGTACAGATTTTTTCCTTCATGCAGTCTAAATCATTGCCTGTACGATTTTAGCATATCAGTCAGAATAGTGATTAAGATATTGATCTGTTAGTTTTTCTGGTTATAAAATTGTTTCACACTATTGTAGAACTGAAATGAGTCGTGGACGTTTTTCTATAATATTGAAAAACATATTTAATTGCAGAGATTAACTTGGATGAGGTTTGTGTTGAAGGAACTATCGAGATAACCAGCGCTAATTGATAACCTGAATGTAGTTATCATCAATTTATGTCATCCTCCGGCTACTAATTTTAATGATTTCTATAGTCGCTTATCAGAGAGCTTTCTATTTGTATCTAATTTATGAAAGTTTAATAAAAATTTAATTTTAACTGGAGGTTTTCATACAAATTTCAATAAATCATCGCCTAAATCTTAACACATTATAATAAAGTCCTTTAATATGCATTTTTGAATCAATGAGCTAACCCATAGTCTTAATAATAGCAATCATGCACGGATAATATTGCAACTACAATTGCTACTGATTATGTAATGGTTCAAGTATTCAATTAATTTTCTATCATCATCCCATTCATTGCAAAATTGTGACTTCTAAAACTATTGAGAATGGTAAACCCTCGATAATAAGGAGATTTGAGGTTAGCGCTTTGATCACTTTTAAAAAATTGTATACCCACTCGCGACACTGGTTGATGAGAGGAAACGTGAGGATGGAGATGAGATGCTTTTATCATGGTTAACTGATGCTGCTGTGACCCTTCGTGTAAGAAGTTCGGTGAAAAGTTTGTATGATGAATGGATGATGAAATTCCGAAATAGAGAAGTAGGTTGGATCTTTTATATGATCTAGTTACATTTTGCCCTTCTCAATCCATTAAAAATATATGTTATAATAAAAAAAAGGGTATATCGAAAACGAATTAAACTAGGTAAAATTATATTTAATAGTGATTTGATAAACAAATCTGTCAATAGTTGTAAATCTATTTGGCATATAATTAAAAGTGAGATAAATGCATTGGATAAAAACGTTAATAGAGGATAACCTTCTATAACCTTTATATATAAACATGTTCTGTGATCTTAGCTTGTTGATTTTTTGGTTTTAGTTAAGTTATAGTGAGTATTTTGTAGTTTTATGTTAATATAAAAAGAATAACATGCCACTAATTAGTGAAAATAAATGTTTAGAATGTTCAGAAGAAATTACTGAAGACAACTTTATTAGGTGTATTGCATGCTCTAGGTTAGTACATAGCACACCTAATTGTTCAGGCCTAACCAAAAATGAAGTTCAATCTATTTTAAAAAAGCGTAACAAACTATTATTTCAATGCAATAATTGTTGCATAGATGATTCGGGAATTAATAGAAATAGAAACACAGAACTCCTGGAAATGATTTCATGTATGAGAAAAGAGATTGAGTCACTAAAGGAAATGCTCAGCAATAACGTTCCACGTCTAAATACTGACTCAATGGAAGTTTTCATAGCAGAATATAATGATAGGAGTAGAAGAGAAAATAACGTCATATTATACAATCTCCCTGAATCCCAAGAGGGCTCGTCGGAGAAGAACTATGAAAAAGATAAGGTAAAAATAAATCTGGTGTCAGATAGCTTAGTAGAAGGTGCATCGCAGCAGTGTTCAAGACATTTCGTCTTGGTAAACCTCTAGCTAGCAGAGTAGGACTGAGGCCGATTAATGTAATCTTCAAGGATTCTTTGATGGCACACAACATTTTAGCTTGTAAAAGACGTATATCTTTACACGCAGGATATACTGTAGGCTACGATCAGACTCCAGCCCAAAGAGAATACCTTAGAAAATTACGCCAAACTCTGGATCCAGAAAAGCCTCTGAACCTGACTTAACTATCAAGTTTGTCAATGGATGCCCCAAAATAGTCAAATCCTCAAAAAACTAGTTAATGAAGCCTACATGTCAATCTATTATCAAAATGTACGTGGCTTAAGAACTAAACTGAATCACATAAATACATCGATAATGGAAAATGACAGCTTTGACTGAGACATGGTTAAATGACGGCATTCTTAACGCAGAACTTGGACTTCAATATGACTACAGTGTCTATCGTCATGACAGATCTTCGGACAAAGGTGCTCAGGGTGGTGGTGTTCTAGTCGCTGTAAATAAAAGAATACGTAGTTATCAGACTGTGATTGACTTGAGTGATAATTTAGGTGAGCATTTATTTGTATCATTAGTATTTAAGAATCAGAAAATATTATTAGGATGTATTTATATTCCACCAAACTATAATCAAGAAATTTATTCTAGTCTATTTGATAAAATTGATGAATTTATGGTGAAGAATTCTGAGTATAAATTAATATTATTAGGGGACTATAATCTTCCACATATAGATTGGACATACCCTGTTTATGTTAGCTCTAGGTTATCACAAAATGAACAATCCTTAATAGATTTCATATTTTATCACAATCTAAAGCAAATTAATTTTCTAAAAAATACGAATAATCGAATATTAGATCTTGTATGCTTAGTTGATAAATCTGAAGTGACAGAGTGCCCTTCCGATCTCTTTCTTGTACCGCCAGATTCCCATCATCCTCCTTTTTTAGTCAGATTTCCAGTTAATGGACATACTAACTCTCCTTTATCATCTAAAGTTTGCTACAACTTTAATAAAACTGATTTTGTCGCCATGAATCAGTATTTCTCATCTGTTGACTGGGACGGTTTATTGTCTTCACATGATATCAATAGTTCTGTAACTTCTTTCTACAACACACTTGAAAACGCTATTGCAAAATTTGTTCCATTGACAACTTCAAAAAACTTTACTTATCCACCGTGGTTCACTTCAGACCTAAAGATGCTAATTAGCAAAAAGAAACTCTATCATCGGATTTATAAAAAATCCCGTTTATACACACATTACAAAATATTTTCTTATTTTAGAGCAGAATGCAAAAAATTAAAGACAAATCTTTATGTTAATTATTTCTCTTACGTGAAACAGACTTCTAGCAACAATAGTAAATACTTTTGGTCCTTTGTAAATAATTTTAGAAAATCACTGTAACTTCCTACTTGTATGAAATACTTAAATAATTACAGTGACAATACTTTAGAGTCTGCTAAACTCTTCCAACAGTTCTTTTCTTCCATTTACAAAAATCCTAATCCTTCACCAAAAAACTATTCCGAAAATACATTCTACCTTAATTATGAATTTAATTTGTCCTCTCTTAATCTATCTTTACATAATGTATCATCGGCCATTCTTAACTTAAATGTTCATACCAGCACTGGACCCGATGGTATACCAGCTTCCATTTTAAAAAACTGCCCTGACCTGATCTATCCATTATTCATACTTTATAATAAATCATTGGCAACTGGTGTCTTTCCTGATCATTGGAAGAAAAGCTTTATTAAACCAACCTTCAAATCAGGTGATCCTTCTGATGTCGCTAATTACAGACCAGTTAGTAACCAATCAGTTATTCCTAAACTCCTAGATAAATTAATACATGATATTTTAGCTCCACTTTGTAGTAAAATCATCGTTAAAGAACAGCATGGCTTTGTTAATGGCAGATCTACAACTACCAACCTATTTTTATTTCAGAATTATGTTCTAGATGCTTTTAAGGATGGCAGCCAAGTCGATGTTGTGTACACAGATTTATCTAAAGCTTTCGACAGTGTTAATATTTCTTGCCTCATCCATAAACTTCAGTCATCGGTTTCCATGGCTCGTTCCTGAGCTGGTTAAGTAGTTTTTTAACGAATAGGTCTTATTGTGTCAAATTTAATTCGTCTTTATCTCCTTATTTTGAAGCAAAATCTGGAGTACCACAAGGCTCTTGCTTAGGCCCCCTTCTCTTTAATTTATATATTAATGACATTCAGTCTGTTTTCCATGACGTTAAATTTCTACTGTACGCAGACGATCTAAAAATTTTTAAATCTATTAAAAGTGAGAGTGATACATATATTTTACAACAAAATATCAACAAATTAGTCGAATGGTGTGAGAAAAATTTCCTCAGACTAAATGTGAATAAATGTTCTATGATGAACTACTACAGAGGAAACAGAAAAATTCACTCTGATTACAAAATTTGCGGCACTGCATTACAGGTTACTAATGCATTTAAAGATCTCGGTGTAAATTTTGACTCTTCACTCACTTTCACTAACCATATCGACAATATACGTCACAAATCTCTAAAGACCCTCGGTTTTTTGAGCAGACACACTAAATATTTAAAAAAAATCTCTTCCGTGCGTAATCTTTACTGCTCCTTAGTAAGATCACAATTAGAATACGCATCAGTGATCTGGTCACCATATTACAAACTCCTTTCTGGCTCCATTGAAAAAATTCAAAACAAATTTCTCAGAATGGTTGCATACAAAATAGGACTGCAATACAAAGATATAAACTATGAGAATTTGCTCAGTTTCCTCAACTTAAACACTCTTTCTAATAGAAGACAACATTTCGATATCCTTTTCCTTTCCAAAGTAATAAACAATGAAATAGACTGTACTGATATCCTATCCCTAATTAATATCCATGTCCCTTCCTATAATACTCGTAGTATCCTTCTCTTTGAAATAAGTCACCAAAGATATAATTATCAACAATATTGTAACATAAATAGAGTTATGAATAACTGTAACCAGCAGAGCAGTAGAATTGATATTTTCTCCATGAACTGCAGTTCAGTCAGAAAAATACTAAAACAACTCTGAAAATTATTATTAATTAATATTAATTAAATTTTTGTATAGTTTTTCAGAGTTTTACTATAATCACTCAAAAATGATTTTTTGACTTTTATATATGTGGGTAAATATTATATTTTATATTTTTAAAATGAGACTTAACTTTGTTAGTAACTTTTCTATATTAAAATTTCATATCTATTTTATATTTATTTTACTTTTCAAACCATTTTCAGTTTATAGATAGTTTCTGTTTAATAAGATTATAATTTTTCAAATGTGATTTTATGTTAAATTGTATCATAAAATGTTTATTATATATGACAATAATAATTTTGTTATTAGTGTATAAAGTTTATATGTATGTAAAGTAGCTTATTAGTTTATTGGTAGCATAGATGTTTATATTTTTTAAGTGATAGGCTTCAGCCTGTATATATAAATAAATAAATAATTACGTTATCCTGCGGATGAGTTTAATATGCATTTTGTTGAATCGGTGAATAAGCTCTTTGAAAATATTCCTGTTTCGAATAAAAATTATAATTATTACCTAAAAAGAGAGGGTAAGAAGAATTGTTCCTTCGGTCATAGTATGTTTAAAGTTAAAGAGGTAAATGATGCAATATGGAATTTAAAAATTAAGAGACAGGATACACCTTACGGCCTTAGCAGCTTTATACTGCAGAACATAGCTGATATTCTATCTGAATCCCTTTCCTATTTGATAAAACTGTTTTCAAACCAACGGTTTTCAATTGCCTAGGATAACCATCCTAATAAAATCCATAAATCCAATCCATAAAATATCAACAACTTCAGACCTGTTTCTTTCATTCCTGTGGTTTCGAAGGTTGTTGAAAAGTTACTATAAAGCAAGGATCATCTCGAGACAAATGGGTTATTATCGGTCTTCTACAGTTCGGATCAGGAGTGGTCGAAAAACCATTGATGCCTTTATAGACTTTGTGAAATGGAGTCTTGGAAGGAACCTTGGAAAACGCGAATTAGCTACTGATCAAGTTGTTTGATTTATCCAAGTACTTTGACACCGTTTCTCATGACATTTTATTAAAAAAATTGAAGAAGTATGGGTTTGATGACTTAGCGGTCAATTTTTTTTTTTTTTTTTTTTATACTGCTTTATTTAAGAAAAAAAATAATTACAGTGGAGTTAGGTTTGAAAAAGCCAAATTAAGGTTCTTAGATATTACGTAACTACCAGCGAGATAACAAAACTGTCAAATCTACAAAATATAAATAAGCAAGAAAGAACCGAATGAAATAATGTAATAAAAATTAAACATAAACTTTGAATACACAGTACAATATAATATTTAATTGAACAATATAAATCTTAATCTTATAAAGTTAATAATATAATAATAAAGGTTGTTTATATGTTCATAACTTTGAGGGTTTAACAGATATCCAATATCGTTATTATATTTATAAAGATATCTTTTTCTATAAATTGTAAAAAAAGGGCATTCATAAAATATGTGCGAAATGTTTTCGAATTCATTATTATCACAAAGCGGGCACTTTTCATCAGTGTTGATTTTGTAACTACATTTTTAAAAATATATATTTATTTGTTTGCCTAAACTGACCAGTTAAACAGATTTTCATAAACGAAACATTCGATAGTAGATAAAACTGAGTGCTGTTTTTTCTAAAGATATCTTTATAAATGACATTATGTGCAGAGTTAACCGCTCGCCTGATATCTGAATCTATCAAATCCTATTTATACTGATTTAGTACTGAATATCTGTGTTTTTTAATCAGATTAGGGTCCTGGCAATCCCACAACCACTGAAAACCTGTCTCTATTATAATTTCTTTACTTAGCGGTCAAATTTATTTCTTCTTATCTGTGGAATAGATTGGCAGCGGACTATAAAGACGGTAAGTGCTCTTCTCTACGGCAGCTCAACTATGGTGTGCCCCAAGGTTCTATTATGGGACCTTTATTATTCTTGGCTTATATTAACGATCTACCGGTAATGTTTTTAATGCTTGACAACGATGATATAATTAAACCATATTCATATGCCGATGGCCTTGCGGTACAAATTACAAATGCAAATAAGAATGCATTAAATCTGTAATCGACAGGTGTGCCTACTAATACCTAAGTTTAAACCAGAAAACATAAAAGATATTACTATTAAGTTGCGACGGAAGAAGTTTTCAATTTCTTAGGCATTTTGATAGATTCGAAATAGAACTAGGCAGATCAGGTTAACAATGTCATGGGTAAAGTGTCTCGTGGACTTTATGTTTTGAGAAAATTAAAAATGTCGGTTGACTTGAAAACTTTTAAGTTGGCATATTTTGCGTATACTCATAGCCATTTGTGCTATGGTATTCTAATTTGGGATAATGCTGCCGTAAGGAAAAAATATTTATGTTACAAAAGAAGGCAATTATAGTCACTTTGGGTTTAGACTCGAAAGTTTCTTGTCATTCCTTCTTTAAAAGCTTCAACATAATGATACTGCCAGCCATATTTATTTTTCAATGCCTCGTCTATATAAAGTGCAATCAAGGTTAATTTCTATGTTTTTCGCAAGTTCGTGATCATATCCAGTAATTATTCTCGTAATTATCTCGTCCAAAATAGAAACAAGTTGTTTACCACATAATATAAAAAAATAATAACTTGAAGTGTTTCAAAAATAATATATTGTAAAAATTCAGAAACAGAAGTCCTCCGAAGAGAAACTGCATTACTTCCTGTTTATATTCCAGATAACTTATTTAGAATAGCTCTTTCTTGACCATGTATGAAATAGAATTTTGTAGGTCGCCACTATAGCGTCATCTCTATAGAAAAAATTAGAATAAAAGGAATAAGGTAGAATAAAAGAAAAATAAGTGAATAACTACTAAGAGGCAAAGTTACTACATAGGCTAGTTTATGGTTAAGTTAGATACATGTTCATCTTTTAACAAAATAATTTCATTGCTGTGCTCCTATAAAGTTGTAAAATTAAAAACAGCTGAACATAGCCTCATTAAAGGGAAGGGATTAGCTCAGGGGGTAGCGCGCTGGGCAGCAATGCGCAACTCCAGGGTTCGAATCCAGCGTGCTGCTTAGATTTTCTCTTTCTAGAAGCCTCTACAGCTTACTGTCCGATGAAGGACAGTGTTATCTGAGGCCGGCAGTGCACTCAGAAAGCTTCGGGGATTACAATAGATCTTTCAGATCGCAGTGCATAAAAAAAAGGCCTCATTAGGATGAAACGTCCTGTAAAGGATTTTATTTTTTTTAACGAAGATTTTGTCACTAATAACAACTAGGATGACATTGTGTGGTTGTGCATAAATTAACATTGAAAATATGCGTGACTAATTATATTTCAATTTTTCATTGTTTATATAATAACAACTACATCACGGTTTTTTCTCGATGAATTTCTGCATGTCTTTACTTTTGTCAAACAATCCTTTCATCTTTTTCCAACCTTCTTTCATGTTTTTCCACAATTTCTTAAAAAAATTGTAGTTCACATCAAACTGAATACCTTGTGTGCCAGTGTACAAAGTGAAAATTGCTTGATCAGTTTTCGGAAGTATCTTATTATGCAATTTGAATCTACCATCTTCCCAACGTATACAGTCGAATCTTACATGAAAGAAATCTGTTAATGAAAATAGGAAACAGGCTTCGGCAAAGTTGTCAGATATGCTAACATTGACGTGCCATATCCATACGCAGGCTTGTAGATTTTCCAAGGGGGTTGGCAGCGGCCAGCATAATTTTCCAACTGGATTAAAACATGAAATAATAAACAGTTTTAAAAATGAATTTTTGTTCTATACCCTTTGGATAGTTAAAGAAAATTATGATAGATAAGTGGTCATAATGTAGGTTTCAAACATCTTAGTCAAAGTAAACTGTGTGCAATTTATACTTACATCTGTAAGCAATCTCTTTTCCTAATATTTTACCATCGTGATGTGCTCTGATGAAAGCTTTCAGTGCAGTGAATTCTATTCCAGCCTCGATACATGCTGTAATTAGTTTAATATAATGTATTTTATTACTTTATCTTATTAATAATTGCAAGGGGATTTAGTAAGGGAATTCGTGCTAGATTGTCAACATGTTTTGGGGTCCCCTGAATAAGAAAAAATTTTTTTGGCAAATGGTTTGTGTGTGTGTGTGTGTGTGTTTTAACAGAATATCTAAAAACGAAAAGTCACAGGAAGCAAAAACTTGGTATTCTGTATACCACCGCATCAAGCACGAAGATTTCGCGCAAAATACATCAAACGGAAGTGAGATTTCTTTTTCAGTTTTTCGAGAATTCCTCGAAAACGGCTCCAATTTTCTTCATTTTCGCTATACCATATACACACATAAATACCTATCGCTTTTATTTGAAATATATACACGGGAAAATTTATTTTTTAGAGGACTGGAGGGGAACAGTAGCATTATGCTTTCCTCCAAACTACCACTTCAGTATAAAGTACGGCTTTATTACCTACATAATATTAATACACATTAGAAGCATTTATAGAATTGCAATTTGAAGAAAATAGGTTTACCGGAAATACGACTTCCTTGAATAGATTTTGAGATTATTGGAATTTTCTCAAAAACGATTATAACGATTTCTTGTAAACTTGGTAAACTTTTTTCCAAAACAGTTATTTTGGACAATTATGAGGAATTTGTGGCGTTAATTTCAAATGTTATATATGTAGTTGATTCAGTGTTTTTAGAGCGCTCTCTGTGCCATAATATAATAATCACTTCTCTACCTGTCAAGATTAGTAGGTTAGTAATTTTCCCCCACCGTTCTCTATATTTATGTTAAGACTAATACATAATTTAGAGTTTAATTTAATTTAATTAGAATTTGTCAATGTTTATATAATTGAATTAAAATGAGTAGGAGACAATCGTGTATCTGTTACACATCAGATTTTTTTTTATTTGTGCTACTTTTATATATAGAAATTATTTAGCTCGTGTCAAATTTTTGATTGCAATTGAATTAAGATTTTACCTGAAATAAAATTACCAAACGCAAAATTTATTTTTAATGGAACACTTGCAGATACGCACGCAACCACACAGTCCATTCGCTAAATTTGTTTGTATTCTAGGAATCTGAAAACATGATCCCGATGAAAATGTATTTTCGCAAAGTTCACATTTATAGATTCCTTTATAAATGTTGTAGAAAATATAAAGTAAAAAAAAAAAAAGGTAGAGCAGACTAGGGATTGTATACCGGATAAATTGACAAAAAAAAGTTCGGTAAACTTACCGGTAAATTTCAAGAATTTACCGGTAATTCGGTAAATGAAAAATCCATATTAGAAATCTTTATGTAGAAAATACTGTGTTTCTAGATATTTAAAAGGGCTAAAGGGACATTGAAAATACATTTTTAAATAATAATATTGAATACATTTTCAAGCGTTGAGCTGAAAAAATGCATTTATATAGCATAAAGGAGAGAAGAACTGTATATCAGACATATTACACTATTTGACAGACCCCAATTTGATTTTGTCGGCTCAAGAAAATGATGACATTTTTAATATAGACAGTAAAGCAACAATAATCAAAAGTATTGTTGAAATACTTTCGATTATTGTTGATAGTAGTCAAAGTCACTTAAATGATCCTGATTTGGATTCCCATTCAAAGTCAGATAACGAAAATATTGATACTTCTACACCTACATGTCGAATTACCAACGAAACGGAAACTCTATGACCTTACCAACAAAAAACAGAATGTCAAAAAGAGCCAGTTCACAAGCAAAAAACACGAATGTTTGTTTTGAATAACACTTTAATTTTTATATTTTTTATATTCTATATCTTTGAAATAAAATATGTGAAATGGAAAATCAAAATGACATATTTTTTATCACCTTAATTTTATTTTTCAGGGAAAAAATCGCCGGTAATTTAGCGGTAAACTGGTATTTTAATTTTCATTTACCGAATTATCGGTAAATGAAAAAGTCGGTAAATTTACAATCCTAGAGTTGACAAATTAAAGATAAAAAGCTGGAAACTTACTTCTGTGCTTTTTCATTACTTCTATTCCATTTTTCTTTTCACCTGTTCTATACTTGGTCTTGACGCAGCAGGCAGCTGTGAAATCTTCAAACCAACATTCGGGCTTTTCCAAGCCAAAGAAACCTCTGGATTGGGCTTGAGCTTTCAAATCCGCCAGTACTAAAGAGAAAGAGATATAAGTACAGAATTAATCAGTACATTGTGTTAGTTCTCTTTGAAACAAATTGGGATACCTTTCAATTCATATTCGTTATAGACAACCGGAGGTGTATGTATGGCGCCTCCATCACCATGCTCCAATACTGCCCCCAAACAAAGCACCAGCAGGCTAAACCTTCTAAAATAAAAAAAAAAACAAACATTGAAATTGACTTTATAAATGTTATCTGTAAGATGATCGCAGTAAGTCAAGTTGATTATTAATTGATCATTAATAGGCTTTCAAAAACTATGATCTTATAACTCTGTTGTGACACCGCTTGCAATTTTTCAGCACTTTTTTTCTGCTGGTAAAATATTGTTGGAACTAATTCCGTTAGAGAGGTGCATTTCAAATCTGGAAGTGCCATTTTTTGATATTTTAATTATTTGTGCAAGCAAATTTGTCTTCTCTTTTCCATAAATGTTGATGCTAGTAATTCATGAAATCAACTCAGATGGAAGTCACCGTCGAAGTACTAATTTTTTAATTTATTAAACAGGAAAAAAGGTAAAATTTCGTTTTTTACTGCCACTTATTCCTAGCAAGAGTTTTCACCGGAATATGTATTTTTGAGGTCCCGAAAAATGTTTTTAGCGAATAGACTGTATGTACTGTGTATGTTAAAAGCCCATCTGAGCCCGTATAGCTACCCCAGGTTCGGAGCCTTTTTCAGTGCACTACCAGCATTCGGACAGTGTTCTCTCGATACAGACAACACTGTACTGAGTTGTAAGAGGGTCCTAGGAAGAAAAAATCAAGGGCTTCAACGGACTCGAACCCGGGACGCTTATCCATATTATGCTTAGATCCATCTGACATAAAGATTTCGGGTAAAATCCATCTACCTGAAATCGATTTTACTGTTTTTTCCCTTTATCGTTTATTTTCTCGAAAATAGCTTTTACGAGTTTCTTTAAAGTTTGTGTCCTATGTAAACACTAAATACTTATCAATTTGTTTGTAATACGTTCCCAAAAAAATCGATAATGTATGTGGTTTTAAGGGACAGTAGAATTTATCTTTCCTCTGCATTACCACTTCAGTAAAATTTATGGTTGTGTCACCTACATAATATTAATATGCTTTAGAATGCATAATGCATTGGAATTGGTAGAATTCCAAATTTGAACAAAAATGGTTAACGGGAAGTGCGCCTTGACAGAATCGGTTGTTAGAGTGTTTTTTAGAATTTTTCGAATTTCCTTTAAATTTTTGATATATAGCACTGGTATAATAAAATGTAATATAATAGTTATATAGTTATTGGTAATACTATATATATATATATATATATATATCGGTAATGTGAAAAAAATAATTCGGAATATCACATATCTGTGATATTCTACGGAATTTGTGGCGTTAAATTTCAAGGGTATGTGAGGTTAGTAATGGGAAGGGATTAGCTCAGTAGTAGCAACGCGGACGTCCCGGGTTCGAGTCCGTTGAAGCCCTTGATTTTTTCTTCCTAGGACCCTCTTACAACTCAGTACAGTGTTGTCTGTATCGAGAGAACACTGTCCGAATGCCGGTAGTGCAGTGAAAAAGGCTCCGAACCTGGGGTAGCTATACGGGCTCAGATGGGCTTTTAATATCTCAGGTCCTCCACACAGACAATAAATAATAATAGTTCAAGAGCACCCTCTCTTGGACGAAAATGTAATCACTTCCCTAAGTGCCTGGATTAGTATATGTCCCTCCTTCATCACCATATTTATATTGGTGATACCAGCAGTCAGAAGTTAAAATCAATGTGTTTCGATGATGTAAATGCTAAACTCCGATATATTTAATATCTTTTTCAAGGCCTACAAACATATAAAAACACTGTTTAGATAGAAAGTGTTTAAGTACATAATAGAATATGAATTAAATATATATGTATATATATAAACAATAACATAAATAAAACAAACAGTAAAAAAAAAGAGGTTTTATTAGAAATCCTTTATATAGTCTTTATTATCCTATATAATCTTCTATTAGAAATATTAAAACCTTTATTAAAAATTCAAGACTGATGGCTTCACATCTTCTTCATTTGCTCATTAAGAAAACATAAGAATTTCATAGTGACTGAATTGTAAACAAAACAAGTCAATATTAATCAAATTAATTCAAAACTAATAATTACAACATTTGCTTTCCTGATGTCTATTTTTTTTTAATTTAAGGCGCGTCAATATCTATGGCCATTGACGCCCGGAGCCTTCTTAGTCAGGCTCCGGACACTGTTCTCTCGTAACAGACAACACTGACCCCTAACCACTGAGTTGATCCGTTCCCTGATGTCTATTTCTTATTGGCTATAATTTCAAGGTAGGTTAGACAATAAATGATAGTCAAGTTTAATAAAATTCTGTTCATCCATATTTACTTAAACATTACTGACAGTCAGCTATAAAATAATCAATTTTTGTGGATTGACTTTTGCTTTATCCAACTGAAAAATTAATGTTACAAAATCGATTTATTTCTGCTTTATTTGATTCAGTTAATTCTACAAAATCGATTTATTTCTGCTTTTTGTTTCAGTTGATTAAGATACATGTTATGGGCTTGTGAGGAGGTGTAGATGAACGATGTACGTGAAGCGGTGGTAGTTATCCTCAGATAATTGCTAACTCAAATAATAAACTTGCACAGCTCAATTTGTCCTAGTTATTTGAACTTTAAGATCAACTAAGTGCTCCGAGCAAGCATTGTCAGACGTATTATCTACTTTATGTATATGTTTTCATTATTATTACTATTTTTCTTTTGGGCGCACGAACTGCAGTGGTTATTAGTGGCCTCAAGTTATATTTTATTATTTAATTGTTTATTTAAAGTAGTGACGAAGTATTTGTTACGATTATTGCATTAAATTTAGTGAAGAAAGTTCAACGTTCACACACAATTATGTTACACACTACTTTCTCTCACTAGTGTGTGTGAAAGTTACATTATTCAATTCTAATTCGCTCTAAATCTAACGACAATACGCGAAAACCAGATCAAATTAAATGCTACATACAGCGGATTTGAGGTTATACCAAACGGAACAGGTGACTTGGAGAATTTGACTTGAATTAAAATACACACTCAATACACGAGTAAATTTTTATATTTTTTTATACTCCTATAAATTAAAAACCATTTTAATACGGTTGCAAAAAAAAAATTGGCATTTAACACGTGAGTAAGGTATTTTTTACATCTCTCGTCCAGATTGCTGGGCTAAAATCAGAACTCGAGTGAGTAAAAAGTCTTACTTCTCTCACTTGTCAAATAAATGACTATTATTGGTCAATCACTTGCGGAACAATTAACTAATGCATCATATCAGTGTAAATTAAGCAATCAGTTTTATTACTGATATACTTCAATCAAAATTTGATGATAAAATAGTTACCTCAAATCCGCCATTATTGAAGCACTAATCGTGCAAATACCCACCTAATTTTATACAATGCGTTAACTGTTTGTATTCTATTTATCCAGTTGTTGATTGCTTTTCACATCAACAAGGTCATATCAACAATATTCTTTTTTTATTCTATTATTAGTATTTTAATTAATTTATTATTTATTTAATATGTCGTCTTAATTAACAAATTGTAAAGCAAATGTTTGGCAGAAAATAAAGACAGAAATTTGAGATTTTAGGTGACAAAATTGTGTTATTATAAGTCTATTTACACTCGTCTAAAAAAAACAACAAATCGATGTCGACATGGTTAATTTGTCTTAAGGACATTTGATTTTTTGCTTGCGCAGTACTGAAACAGCATATTAGTTACCGGTCTGAGCCGGTGAAGGCATTCAAACACCTCCAAGCTGGGAATCCAATATGGGTCTTCATTCAGGCTGAAAATCAATTTACGATATGCTAATTTATTTAATTAGAACAATTGTCGAATCGTTCCTAGAACCAAAAATAAAATCCTGATGATTTCGAAGCTGCTATAATCCCATTAAAGGGATAGAATAAAACTATCATATATAAAGACAATCTGAAGAAGAATCGGATCAGAGTGTCGCACGTCACACTTGCGTTTAAGTCTCAATGGCGTCTTAATTCATATTATGTAAGATCAATCAGTTGTCTCGCCTGCCCATTTAGGTTAGGTATGCATTTATGTTAGCTTTAAAGAAAGATAAATATAATCAACATATTCTATACTATAGATTCCTGTAATATGTGACTTTTGTGATAAGTTGAGAAAATTGCTGTCTTCTAGTGAAGGCTGTCGTCACAAATGCTCAGCTTTGGAACTTCTGTTTGCTCAGAATATTTATGAAACAAGGATTTAAGGAGCATTCAGTTTTTGAGATATTTACCCAGGCACAGTCAACAGTCATCACGCATACAGATGCTTAAAATTTATTTTCCTACTCGCGGATCTCAAGACGTGTTCCCGGTGAAAACTCAAATTCGATAATCTGATATTATTGCAATACTTATTCTTTCAAAAATAAAATAAAGTTAGAATAGAATTCATTCTTTTTCAAAAAAATGCACTTACCAAAATGTGACACAGTTGTAAGAATCACTGTAATTGTCGTTCTACTTACTAAATTAATTTTCGCCGAATAGAAAAATTTATCATTCCAATTGTCACGTTAATGCCGATATGAGAAGTGCTGGTGGATGGCGAACAACGGGCCGGCACTCTAGGCCGTCTATTCTATACATTCACACATCTGGACATCCCGTCTCGCTCCTCCAATTCCAGCTAAGCCTATGATATTTATTGCCTCACTAATTGTTTGCCATAATATTCCATTTCTCTTCTTTAGTTTTATATTTAACGCTGCTTATAATTTAGGAAATGAATGTCTTTCCTTCTAATATGCAATAGTCTATGGACACCAAAATCGATATTGATGCCAGTGAGCCTGATGCTTAATTTACAGATATCCATCTCTCAAACCACCGTCAGTCTTGCCTTCACTTGAATCGAAATCTGAAGTCTTGCACCAAAGGCGAGTGCGCTAGCTACTTGCACCAAAGGCAAACGCATAATGGACTGTCAATAATTTTTAACGAATAAAAAGAAATTAGAAAATAATAAAATACCAATTTACTTTATTAAACACAGACACATGGCGTAAAACAGTTCAATAAGAACAATAATAACTATTTTAACCTACCTCACTAACTTGCCAATGAACATATAAAAATTAAAATGAAATATTGTGAACAAATATTATATTATCAACACCATCTCTTGAACCTGGCACTCTAAGGATGTTGTTGGGACCTTTTCTTAATCTATCAAAGATAATTCTGTTAAGCTCCATAGTAAAAATATCTGCTAATTGATCACTAGATTGAACATATTTTATATATGCCCATCCATCTACATAGGAGAGACAAAACAATATGTTCAAAACCGAATTCGTCAACACAACTATGGCATTAAAAGAAAAAAGACAACACAGCTCTCTCTCAACACACTGCAAAAACTGGACACACTTTTGACTTCAGTAAAACTGCAATAGTTGAGCGTGAAAAGAAGATTTTTCACAAAAAAGAAAATTTTTAGAAATTAATGATCCACGTCAATAGAAACAGAATATCTATCAATTTTGAAACAGATATTGCTGATCTTAATGTCATATATCCGAATGTAATATAACCCGTCATCAAAGTGTAACCTAAATGTTATTCTAATCCTAAATCTTGAGAATGACCTGACTTCCAGATCGAAAACTCGTTACTGTATAATAAAGTGTTTTATACAATATTATATTAGTACTTTTTGCCATTTAATTCCAACTATCATATTTCAAATATATTGAACCTTTCTCAATAAGATCATTACAAAATAATATTTTACTGATATATGTTTACAAAATTATTTACCAAGTTTATACGGCTGATATTGTCTTCATGAATGGGACGGGGGCACTAATCCTCATTCATGACATTCATATCATTGAGTATCTTTTTGATCTATAGTACTTCACAAAATGATAAACATGGAGCTACATAATTCTGATCCAGTAGTTGATAAGAGCTACTAGACTCGTTATTTTTTTAGAACCCCACAAATTAAAGCACCAACACTACAAAACAAAAGCCTGAAGCAGATTTTTTTTTTATCATCACTATTTGCGAGTCAGCATTACAATATCCCATTAATTCATTTGATCTAGCAGAATAAACAAGTACATAGACAGTCGTCTAGAACTCGGATCAATATTTAAAATAATTATCTAAAGCCGCATCCTGAAATTTACTGAAATAATCGCATAACAAATGTCAGGTCTAGTACCGAGTCTTATGTACATAAGACAACCAACCAATTCTCTAAAGGTTTTTATTGTTTTATTCAATTCGTCCTTAAATGTTTTAAGCACCAGTTCCTTTTCTATAGAAGCCTTCCTATTTCTACATTAAAGCTTTTTCTGACCTTTTCTATTAACTTTTTCTGACTTAGAAACATAATTTTTTGTTGTTGTGGTGGTGGTTCCGCAGAGCAGGAAAGCATCAGAGACATTTTCTGTGTTAGCCTGCTTCATTTAGTGGTCATCGACCGGTTTCGGGCGTTCGCCCATCTTCAGGATGCATTTTTCAGACAGTTTGACAACTGAGTGTGTACTCACTCTTAGTGTGTTAACTAAATTTGCTCTGTGCAAGTCTGTGTTGTCACACTGTGTGAAAAATGCATCCTGAAGATGGGCGAACGCCCGAAACCTATCGATGACCACAAAGTCAAGCAGGCTACCACGGAAAATGTCTATGATAATTTTTTGTTCTTTACCCGTGTTGTCAGGCGTGGAAAGTGCATTTCCCGCCGCCCGCGTGTATCAAGCAAGTTTTTTATAACTCTCCCGCTAGGAGGTGAATTACCTCAGCGCTCTATAAGAGACATTGCACTCATGAACTTTCGTTTATTTACTGAAGTGTTACTGTATTGTGTGTCACTAGAAAAAGGACAAACTGGTACTAATAGTGAGTATCATGTACATTGCTATATCGAATATAAAGGTAAATTGTATTTATCAGATATTTCTCAATATTTCCGTGCTGTATATAATTCAGATAATTTAGATGTACAATCATGTAGGTCTCGCCGTAATATTTTAAAGTACATTAGTAAGGAGGACGATTTTGTTTTAACTAATTGCAGGATATCTGAAATGTCGCTTAGATATCAGTGTATTTACTATTTCAAATCTATGCCAAGTTTTACTTTTATGCATCCTTTTGTAATTGAGCATAAAAATAATTATAAGTTTTTGCTTAATATGTATGAGGAGGTAAGGTCAAACATTAAAGTTGGATATTGTTATATTTATGCTGCAATTAGGGTTGATTTCCCTTGGGTTACATTAGTATATCAGTGGTGGGATGACTTTGTTACTACTTCTTATTACTATAAGAAGAAGCATTTGTATTTATATGGAGGTAGTAATGTAGGGAAATCAACTATTATCAGTGAACTTGCTTTTGGTTTAGGTGATCTGGTTTTCTATGCGCCTTCCAGTAAAATAGCTTATCCGTTTGATTTGTTTTTACGTACTCACCGTGCAATTGTTTTTGAGGAATTTAATCATTTAAATTGGGATATTGATTTTATTAAAAAATTTCTTGCTGGTGATGTGGTAACTTTGAATCGTAAATATTGTGATAACAGAAAGTATAAAAATGAACTCCCAGTAATTATGATATCAAATTATGCTCCCCCCGATTCAATGGAATTTAGAAATCGAGTAATCACAATTCACGCGGATATTCCTTTTTTCCAGGATTCTATAGTAGACCATACTACTTGTGGTACTAGGGATGCCTTTTACGTACCGTCGTCGCCGATATCTTCGGAGATTTTATCGTCCCCGTATATACCGGATGCGGAGAGGTATTAACTATCCCAATACATACAACATTATGCAATAGTACACGTAGTTGTGTAAAAGTTAGTGGTTGCCAGCAAGATCACCATCATTTCAAGCAGCTCAATGTTCTGAATTATGATTGTAATAATGACGCTGATATTATGAATTTTTATTGTAAGGTTTATGGTAAAGCCAGATAAATTGACGTATTATGGGTTATTGATATGTTTGATATTCATCATATTCGCCATATTAATACTGGTCAAAACAAAAATCTTTTTATAATACCAAGTATAATGAAGAAAAATTGGATGGTGCTGATTATCATTTTAATAAAGATGTTGTTATTCATGATTTATCCGGAAAAGGTCCTAATTATTTTGAGTATTTCTATAATAATTCTTATAATCCGTCGGATGTTAAAAAAACATCTTGGAACCCGCCAAAGACAATGAATATTGGAGAGACCACGATTGCGGGTGTTAAAAAGAAGATTGTTACGCGTCGTTCAAGGTTAGGTGTAAATGGAATCCTAAATGTCGTTCGATTGATGCTCCTACCGTGTTAAATGATTCTAAAACTGCGGGTGAATTCATGATAAAGACTGATATTAACAAATGTCCTCCTTTGCTGTATATTAGACCTTTTAATGCTGAAAATAAAAATGCTAATGTTAAGGATAGTACTCAGCTTTTGTAACATATATTACGTGTATAGTTAGAACTTATTATAGATTTCAATTTAGCGGCAGAACGTATAATGAGATTGTGTAATTTCAGATGGATGTAAATAAACTATTTGATCAACTGGAGCGACAGTTTTCTTTGTCAACCTGGCCTGCTTATTTCTATCAAGTTTTATTCTGCGCGGATTTGAATTTTTATCATGCAAGATTAAAATTTGTTTGCTTCTGTATTATTAATGGACTGCCTTATATTTGGTGGTGGAGATTATCAGGCGATTTCAAGGAAATTCGGCAGAAAGAAATATGACGAAAATTTATCTTTGTTCTTCGATTGTTACAACAGAAAGGCTTACACTTTACGTTATGAGTCGTATTGTGTAAGGCTAGCGTGTGCGAAAAATATAGGTGGAGCGATGTTTAATGTGCCTAGAATGGTCAAATCAAACACTATTTTTGATTTGGATCATAATTGTAAATGCAGATTGAGACGGATTGGATTGACGGAATATTCCTAAAAAAATCTTAATTTCACCAAAATCTTGCATTTCCAATAAAGACTTGAGTTTTTGTTTGGTTTTGCTTCGGTGATCCTGTTTAAATCATTACCAATGACTAAAATATCAATATAAATTAATAGATATAACTTAAAAAAATAATTAATATTCATATATATAAGAGACCATCATTCAAGAACCTTTAAAAAGCAAAATTTAAAATCTGTTCATTAAACTTGCTGTTCCAACACATTGGAGCTTCTTTTAGGCCGTAAATAGCCTTAATAAGTTTACAAACTTTAGCCTTGGAATAATAGAGAACATCCATAAAAATCTCCTCATCCAACTTGCCATTTAGGAAGGCACTTTTAACAACCAATTGATGGATATGTAGACTTTCAAAGTTACTAGCAGCCAATAATAACTTTAAGATGGTTAATTTTGCCACAGGAGTATGAATGTCATGATAATCTATACCTTCTCTCTATTTAAAACCTCTCAGCTTGCCTTGCAAATTTTTTTTATCGTTTCCCTCTTTTACTCTAAAGACCCATCTTCGCAGAGCTGGAAAGCATCAGAGACATTTTCCGTGGTAGCCTGCTTCTTTTGTGGTCATCGACCGGTTTTTTCGGGCATTCGCCCATCTTCAGGATGCGTTTTGTCAGACAGTGTGATAACACAGACTTGCACAGAGCAAATTCAATTTATACACTGACTGGTCTTTTAAGTGTATTTTCAAACTAATCTCTTAAACTAGGTCAAAGGGAGGTATGGTCAGCTGGATGGGAAAGGAACACGTGTTTGGATTGTTAAAGGGGCAAATTTTCCTTAAAATGGAAACAACACGTGAGGGGTCTAAATTTTAAACTCTGTTGTTGGAGGGAGATTCACTTGACAATTAAATAATCAGAATAACTTTAATATTAAATTAAATAACGATTACAAGCTACACACAATTTAAAATTAAGTGATTGAAATAATAAAATTAAATACACATAAGCATATTAAGCATATTTTATAATATTTATAAGTAATTTATAACTATTTATAACTATATGCATATATTATAGTATATATATTACAGTACATACGTATACTAGACTTATACCATAATATACACATACACACACACACACACACACACACACACACACACATATATATATATATATATCACATATACACTTACCATGTGTGTATATCATATGTATTATATTATATATCGTATATATTATATATACACCATGTTATATACCATATTTATATACCAAATATATATATATGATATCTGTATGTATACCACATATACATAATGCATGCATTCCACTCGACCTTTCACCTCTTTTCACAACATTCACAT